>JAJPUD010005727.1:38273-51326 GCA_023553655.1 Myrmecobius fasciatus
ACACACACACACACACACACACACACACACACACACACACACACACACATATATATATGCTAAGGATTGTACCCCTCCACAGATTCACAGATATTAGGTCTAGAAGGAACCATAAAATCATTTATCTCAAGCCCCTCATTTTTACAGATAAGAAGTTGTAGCTCTGGCTCATAGTTATTGAGTGGTAGAATCAAGATTTGAATTTATGATTTCTGAGTCTAAAGTATTTGCTTCATTTCATTATACTGAAACTCTTTCATTTCCAACTTCTTCCCCCTAAAAATGTCCCCTCTTGCTTTCAGCTGTTTCTGAGATATATGAAGTTAGTGTGGGTTTTATAGATATCTGACTCAAATAAAGACAAAGGGATCAAGAGAAAATGTTGCAGGATTACAAGCATCAGAATATTTACAATAAAACTAGATTGCAATTCTTTGGCTGGGTCTGGTATTCTCGTGATGGGCTCTACTGGTAATTAAAACAGTCCACCAAAGCTGGGGAAGGTCCTGATTTAGTGCACTCCTCATGCCTACTCTGGCTGAATCTAAAATTCAGTCAATGGCCTACTCTTAATGGTCCCTATTCTTGGACAGTGATAACTCCTGTCAACCCTCAAGTCTCTGGATCAAAATTCCTTTTTCTTGAGCCTTGATGTTTTTCTTTCCATTCTTAGCAATATTACATTCATTCAAAAGACTGCTACAAACAAAACAAAATTTCTTGGAATCCATCTTTATTTTCTTAGTCTCTAGAGGAGAAAGATGCTTGTCATCATAACAGATTCCCTTCTCTATTGCTCACCATAGTCCCTCCTGGTTCATGGTCTTAAAACAGTCTAATTCTTCCACTGTCTATTTAGTTATACTTTCTAGACATAATTCTGTGTCTGATTCTTATTTTTTTTTTTAGCAAATGTTAGTTTGTCTTGTCCGTCCGTCCATCCATCCATCCATCCATCCATTGTTTTTTTTTTATCATCTCTCAGTGCTTAGATTACTTGGGTAACACAAAAATATGTAAAGCACAGTCCTATTTTTCTTTCTTGCCAATTTATCCAAGGTAGAATAATTGCTCCACTCAGCCCTTTTTGTGGTGTCTGGAAACTGGGGGCTGGATGGATGTCCATCGGTTGGAGAGTGGCTGAATGAATTGTGGTGTGTGAATGTTGTGGAATATTGTTGCTCTGTGGGAGGCGGCTAGCGGGGTGATTTCAGAGGGGCCTGGAGAGACTTGCATGAACTGGTGCTGAGTAAGACGAGTGGAGCGGGAGATCATTGTACACGGCAACAACTATGATGATCGCCTCTGATGGACATGGCTCTCTGCAACAAAGAATTGTCTCAAACCAGTTCCAATTGTTCAGTGAGGAGAGCCATATACATCCAGAGAGAGGGATATGAAATGTGGACTACAACATAACATTTTCATGCTCTTTATTGATGTTTGCTTGCAGTGTTTCCTTTCTCTGATTTTTTTTTCTTGTAGATAGGATTTTTCTTGCACAACAACTTGTCAAGTATTTTATCATTATTAACATGTAATGGACTTCCTGCCATCTAGGGGAGGGGTGGGGACTGGGGGTAAAATTTGTAACAGAAAGCTTTGTAAAGATCAATGCTGAGGAACTACCCATACATATGTTATGCAAATAAAAAGCTTTAATAAAAAAAGAATAATTGCTCCACTAAAATCCTTCTTAGAGGCTTCATATTAGTGCCCAAGTCTCTCCTGCTAGATTATGAGATCCTGAAAGGAAAGAACTTTTTTGCCTTTCTCTGTTATCTCTAGAGCTTAGAACAATGTCTGAACAATAATAGGTATTTAATAAATCCTTGTCAAAGTAGCCCTGGGTTTTTGGAAGTTATGCCAGTGCAGAGCTGGAAAGGCTTTACATTTGGGACCAACAATGGACTGTATGTTTGTTATCTAAAGACTAACATAGCTAAGTTCAGAATGGATTGTGATCATATTGACCCAAGAAGATGAAATCCTCAGTCAAACCACCTTTTGAAGACCGTGTTCCTCAATCACTTAAAAGCCTCTATGCCAATGATATGAGGGCCCACATCAAGGAAATGACAGATCTTTAAAGTAGCAAACCATGTAAACCCAAAGAGTCAATATATTGGCTACCATTTTGTCCTTCCTTAACCATGGATTCTACCTTGAGCTCCTACACAGGATTTCTGGTTTCATTATTAACCAGAAGAAAAATTATTCTCTACTATTCTAACTTATCTCCTTTTAATTTACCCACCTGGTACTCTCTAGAGTGAACTGGCTCTATTTTTTCTGCCACAGTAGAGACACAGCTCCTCTGATAATTTCTGGCTTTCTTAAAAATGAAATAGTTACCTAACTCCTCTTGAGATGAATAAGGGAATATGATTCTTCTTGGCTCCAGGTTAATCACTTAATGAACCACCCTGACCTCTTCAGTTCCAGGTGTAATCAAAGGAAATACTCTAAAAATACTGTTATGTAGTATAAAGAATTAAATTTAGAGTTGGAAAACCTGCCTTAAAATCCTGGGTCTGCTCTGTACAGCTTGTGTCCCTTTGGAAAAGTCATTTAAGTGTTCTGGTCTCAATATCATTATTTTATAAAATGATTGCACTAAACTAGATGATTTCCAAAGTTCTGCCCACTTAGCTATGCTTGTTACACTATAATATCTTTAAATTACATCCACCTCTTCATCACCAACAGCAATAATTTCTGGCCAATCACCATCAATAAACCAATAGATGCAGGAGGCCTGAGAGTAGAAGCACCTCCAGACCACTGGTTCTGCTTTCACTCAACCTTCATTGATATTACCCAGAGAGGCAATTCCTCTCCAGCTGTTGCCCACCTGTCATACACAGGGCAAATAGAGAACAGGTGAAGCAATATGGCACCCCACAGAAAGTAGCATTTGTCAGACAAATAAAATTACCACCATCACCTTTACCATATCTTCGGTCTTTGAAGGAGACAGCTCAGGACTCCAAATACTGGAGTACTTGGAATAGCAGTGCTTCCAGTTTAATACCATGAGCCATCAGCTTGGGAAGGCAGTAGAAGTGCAACCTGGCAGATAATCTTTTTCAGGTTCTATACCTACAAGTAATAGAGTCCCAGAAAGAAGGGTTCTTGTCATCAAAGTCCTTGACACAATCCAGTTCAGAAACCTGACACTATCAAATAGTTCAATACCAGAAACCATCAGGATTTTATCAGTAGAAATGACAATAAAGAACAGGTATTACTGTCTGCTTTATCACCACTGAACAATAGAACCTATCCATCTAACATGTAACTGAAAACTTCCATGCTTTTTTTTTCTTATCCAATAGAATGGAAACACCTTGAAAACAAGGACTGTCTTACTTTTCTATTTGTATTCCCATCACTTAGCACCATGCTTCACACTTAGGAAGTGTTTAATAAATGTTTTACTCATTCTTCCATTCCAACTTACATTGATAAATAACTCCCACAAAGGAAGAGGAAGTAGTTCACCAAAGTATGTAAAGCAGTTAAATTTCTTGAATAAAAGACATTATACTAAGTATCTTTAATAGTAAAAATAATAGTAGTCTATAAAGAAGGCATTGGTTTTCCTTGATTGCTTAGTTTCTCCAATACTCTCATCACTTTGAAACTATGTTGACTTCAAAAAGGAGGTATAGTAGTAATTCTATATAGTATAGAATTGAATAATATAGTCAGTCTGGACATCCATAAACAGAATTTAGAATAAAATCTAATTTAATATTAGTAGCTTACATTTGCAGAGGGCTTCATGGTTACAAAGCATTTTTCTTCATTATATTTGGTTCACAATAATCCTGTGCAAGTATTATTTCCATTTAGGATTGAGGAAAATAAGGTTCAGGGAGATTGTGGCAAAGCCATCTAGCTGGCAAACACCAGAAACAGGACTAGAACCCAGATCTCCTAAAGCCAAGTTCAACATTCTTTTCATGTTATTACCTTGCCCCTGGACTAATTATTAGTGGGGAAATTTTGAACTTTGGAAGAAGGTATGTTAAACAAAAAATTTACAGTGAAGAGGATCAAGAAACCCAAGCAGAAAAGAAAGGGTAGTATGTTTCACAAACAATTTCTTTTTGGACTCAGATTTACTCTGAAACTGTGAGAGTCTTAAGGAATTTTCACAGACATCAAGAGGGCTTTCAGTCCCTTGTAACTCTTTTCTGTTATAGATCAGTCCCAGGTTTGGGCCAAATAATGTAAACCTGATTTTTACAACTGCATTTCTACTATGTTCTTTGTCTTAACCCAGCTTTCCCAAGCATTGCTTACGCATCAGAGAATACATAGATTAGTGTCACATGTTCTCCATCAACATAATCATGCTGGTGAGATGCCTGTGCCTCATCATGCAAGATCTGGTTAATAAAAACCAGTGTGATAAAAATAAACAGTAAAAGGATATTTTTTTTTTTCTGGCCAGCCTTTAAATCTATACTCGGGAGATAGCATCCACAGGGGTCTTGTCTTCCCATGACATGCATGCATAACTTTCATTAGCATCGGTGGGAGGAACATGTGCACAATGAGAGGGGGGAAGCGACCCCACATTGTGCAATAAGTGAGCATAATTTTTGGCAACTTGTGTGATGAGAGCATGGGGTTATTCTGATTTCCCCACTTGGAGGAAATAATAAAGCTAAGATTGCTTTGAAAGACACACACACACATGTGTAGGCAGATGAATAGCATGAAGACTATAGATACATGTGGAAACCAGAGGGTACAAAATGAATATGTGGTAAGGGAGGGGAAAAGGAAATTCTTTTAGTATTCAAGTCAAGTACTGGATTATGAGTTCATTGTACAAAATTAACGATGACAGTTAACACTCTGGAAATATTCTACAACCTCAAATATCCTGGATCCAATCCAGCAGAGGTGTTAGTGGATATTGGATTTTTTGTTATTCTAGGGTTGCATGTAGGGGGTACCCCAAGGAGACACATTGACTCCTGTTCAGTTCAGTGAAAGTGGACTGCATGGAAAAGCAAAGGAGAATTTGACCCAATCTATTGCAAATGGGTAGAGCCTCAAAGAAATGATTGCTTTCCTGCACTTAGGGAGTGAAAGTACTTGAGGGGTACTATTTTCATCTGCATTTTCTCCATGTGATGCTAAGTGATAAGGCCACTAACAATTATAGGGTCATGCTGTTATTTTCAAATTAGAAAACACTTTGTGAACAGCTCTGACAGCCGTGTTCTATCAAAGAAAAGAAAAACACATTCCTGGTTTGAAGAAGATTTCAGACCCTCACAATCAGAGCCTGGAGCAATTTGCCTCATGTGGCTGTTTAACTCATGAGACAGACCTCTGTCAGTTTCTTTAACTCCCCATTCTAGGATTCTGCACATGCCTATAATAGCAATATTTTGCAGTAATGATGAATATATGTGGTCTTTTCAAAATAGTTTTGATTAAATTTGATATGGGAACAAGCTGACTAGTTGGTCCTGGAATATTATTTTAAAGAAAATGAGGTGTTTTATCTTTTTTAAAAGATTTTTTATATGTTTTTGTGTATATAAAATATATTGTAAATACAAAATATACACTATTCTTATATAGTGTAAGATAATCCTGATAAGGAAATGTGGGAGCTGTCTTATGCAAACATAATTGACTTGCCAATAGAAGAAAGAGAGGATAAATCTCGTGTAAGACCTCTTTATCCTATTTACCAGTCTGTGTGGTGGCAGAGTAAAATGGAAGGCAGTTAAGCTGGAATGGGTTAATTAAGGTTCTGCCTGATTATTTCAAACAAGGAGAACACAGACTCTACCAAAAATATAAATCTGACATTGGCATGCACTTACAGAAATACAAAACATGTGACTAATTTTAGTCCCCACCTTGGAAAAAATAATTAAAACTTTATTATTTCTTTTATTTTTGCTCCATAATCAGTTCTTATTAAGCCATATTCCTCAATGAATAGTGTTATAAGTACATACATATTGACATAGAGACCATATTTGACCAAAGGTATTATACTTTACATTAAAGGTTTCCCAATTTTCTATTGGAAGGAGGAAAGTATATTTAATTGTCAGTTTTTTTTGTCCCCACAATTTGAAAGGAATACAAACCAATAATCCAGAAATTAACAATAAACATATTTGAAGTGGTGGAAGTTCATTTCTACGTTGTTGTCTGTTCTTTGTTCTCCAAGAAGACCATGACATCAAGGAAGTAACACCACGATGTGCAATTAAATTAGATTTAAGTAAGATTTGCAGAGTCACAGTCTCACTCTGTCCTCCAGAACTGTGTGGGTCCAGTGGCAAGATATAAATCAAGTTAAATAGAGATGGCCTTGGGTCTCCTTCCTATGAGGAAAAGAAGAAAGTAATGATTGATTTGGTTAATAAAGATAATTACTAATTCTCTGTATTCTTAGGCCCACAAAAAAGCCAATAAGGCAAATACATTTAAATAACATTTAAAAAATACAGGTAAATATAGGGGGATTTAGAATTAGTCTCATGCAATATTAGAACTGAAAAGGAACTTCTAATCCAGTTCTTTCACACTCAGATAAACAAGTTGAGATACAGAGAATGGAATGACTTATCTAAGATACCTAATGGTAGAGCCCTGACTTGACAACAGATCTCCTTACATTCCTGATGGATTTGTTTTGATTGGTTAGGCATTCTGTATTTTGAAAACAGTTGGATAAAGCAAATGACCTTTGGAGGTTTACTTCATGGTTAGAGTTTAAATGAAAAATCAGGTTCTGACCCTGGAGGTATTGAATTGTCAACACTGCTAGAGAGGGAGAAGAATATATAAAGTTGTACCAGGGCATTTATATGCCAATATAACCACCCCCAAGGGAACCAAAGATTCTGTCTGCTAAGTGCATAGCCCAAAGCAGCTGCCTAGATTGTCTTTATCCTTGACTGATTTTGCATGAGATTATGGCTTTTCCAAGTTAAAAACATTTTTAGGAACCATTTCTACAATCATGTTTTAGTTACCCTTCTACTGGAATAATTTTAATTAACATGATGGGATATCATTTGATACAGTAGCTTACCTTTTTGTATGTAAATAATGATTGAAATTTGCAGATTTTCCTTATGTTGAAAGGAGAAAGTTTGCTCTACAAAAATGGGTGATGTACTGTAACTTGAAAAGAAGAATGCTTCAGAGGAAAGAAAGAGCCATGCTATTTTTCTCCAAGCAATCTTTTGCAAATTTATTGCTTTGACATAAAATTGTAACATTCTGGGCAAGTTTCTCAACTTCTCAGAGCTTCTGTTTCTTTCCTTGTCTAGGAAGATGAAGGGAGTAGACTAAATATCCTAAAGCTGTAAATCATCTAATCCCATGATCCATCAGAAACATCTTTTCATTCTGTACTTTTATTTTATGGTATTTTTATATCTTTTTTAATATTAAATTTCTAAAAATTTCATATAACTTTTTTGAATTTTTGAATTGTTTTATTTTTGAATTTTGTATTCCAAATCCCCTCTCTCCTTCCTTCCCTCCTCTTCCTCTTTATTAATAAGACAAATTATGTAATGTAAGTGGGATTTATGGGCTAGAGTAATTCTGACTCATTGATTGGCCAAAGCATGTCTCATTTGGTCATTATTTGGATTTTGGTGGCTCAGAGTAAGTGTGAAGAGCAATTGTTTCTGATCTGGCCAGAAAATCTTGAGGATTTTCTTCTCCCAGACAGTTTTTTTTAATACTAAGAAGCCATTCTTTGTTTCATTTCTTACCTATCCTTAATCACTAAATGGGTGTTGCCGTGAACAAACTGAGACCTGGGAAAAACCTTAACTCAAAAAGGACAAGGTATCCTACTGCATCCAGGATCATCTTCAGTCTATATCTTGCCACTGGACCTAGATGGCTCCAGAGGAGAAAGTTAGGCTGGTAATTTTTAACATCCCTGTCTTACTTAAAGCCAATTCACTTGCAAGGCAAGTCATTATTTTTCTTATATCATTGATACTCTTTAAGAATCAAGAACAAAATATAAGGACAATCATGAAAAACATTTCCATATTAATCATGTTGTGAAAAAGAAGACCAAAAAATCCACAAGAAAAATAAAAAAAAATTAAAGTATGTTTTATTTTACATTAAGATTGCCTCAGTTTTTCTCTAGAGGTGGATAGAATCTTTCCATCACAGATCCTTCAGAATTGTCTTAGGTATTGCTGAGAGTAGCTAAGTAATCCATAGTTGATAATCATACGTAGTGCTGTTAGTATGTACAATATTCTCCTGGCTCTGCCTACTTCACAATGCATCAGTTCATGTAAGACTTTCCAGGTTTCTTTTTAAGAATTCTGCTTGTCATTTTTAATAGCCCAATATAGTATTCCATTATAATTATATACCACATTATTCCTCAACTGATGAACTGAGTCATTTCAGTTTTCAGTTTTTTGTCACCACCAAAAGAGCTGCTATAAGTATTTTTGTATGTATAAATACTTTTCTTTTTTTAAATTATTTTCTCAAAAAAATTATTTTCTCTGGGAAACAGATCTGGTAGTGGAATTCCTGGGTCAAAGGAAATGTACAATTTTATATATGCCTTTAGGCATAGTTCCACATTGCCCTACAAAATAGTTGGATCAGTTCACAACTCCACCAGCAGTGCATTAGTATCCCAATTTTCTCACATCTCCTCCAACATTTGTCATTTTCCTTTTCTGTCATAGTAATTAATACAGCTTGCATGAGGTAGTTTTTCAGAGTTTGTTTAATTTACATTTCTCTATTCAATAGTGATTCATAGCATTTTATAATATGACTATAGATAGCTTTGAATTCTTCTTCTGAAAACTGTTCATAGCTTTTAGCTATTTGTCAAATGAAGAATGGCTTGTATTCTTACAACTCTGACTTTGTTCTTTATATATTTGAGACATGATATTGAAATTATTTTTAATGTTTAATTTTTAAAAAATATATAAAACAATTTTTTACAGTTTATATTTTATCAGGAAATTTGCTGTAAAATTTCCCCCAATTTTCTGTTTTCCTTCTAATCTTGACAGCTTTGGGGGTTTTTTTGTCTGTGCAAAATCCTTTTAATTTAATATAATAAAAATTTTCCATTTTACATATAGTAATATTCTCCATCTTTATTGGTCATATATTTTTGCTTTCTACATATAAATAACAGGTAAACTATTCCATGCTTCCCTAATTTGCTTATGGTATCACCTTTAATGTCTAAATCATGTAATCCACCTCTGCTTCCAGAACCTCCTTTCATTAACTCCTTTAATTCATTAATGCTGTAAGAGATAGCCTTGACAGTCAGTGATTGCAAGTTTTCCTATTAGTTTTCCATTTTTCTTGAGCCATCCTGTAAACTAATGACCCTAAAGGAAACTTAGGGCTGAATGGGACTCTCCAAGAAGGGGCTCTCCTATGTGAGGAAAGTGTGACCCAAACCAGCAAACAGGATAGGGAGGAGACAAGAGGTCACTGGCAATAAGATCAGCATCAGGGCTTTAGCTTTCACTTCCCACTGAAATTCTAGAAGGCTCTTATAATCAAGGCTCTTCCTTCTTTTTTCTTGCAGTGCTTAGGAAGGAGCCAGGCATTTCTTCTCTAGCTTTTTTAGACCAGCAATCCCCACAGGATCCCTCGTGAGTCTAATGCTATTTAAACAGAGAAGAAATTCTTCTCAAGAAAAAAAGATATATTCTACTTCAGATTTTCTTGTGAATACTGTCCATAATTTGGGAATAGGAAGGGGCAGCAAGGATGGATTGATGTCGTCCTAGGTGCTTGTTGTCCAGGGGAGAACATAATGACTTAACATTTTCTGGTCCTTCTATCCAAACAAAAGCTCAACATTGAGACTAATACAGTCAGATTCCCTACCCTGCTCCAGCCAGGAATCCATTCTTTTTTATTATGCCATATGCGTAGCTTGGGGTTATATTGGAACACATAAATCTCATGTGAGCTGCAAAACGTTAAGCTGCCATGGTCCTCATAATTTCATTATCTCAGTTTCTGCCCTAAAACATTTAAAACTAATTGAACACCCGAGGTTTTCCTGTGAAGTTTATTTTCTGAACATTATTGAAACACTGTTGATAAAAGTCTAAATTTATAGAGTCAGCATTCCTTAAAACGCTGTGATAGATCTGAGCAGGAATCTTCTTATAAGACTGGAATGTCAAAGATCTCCAATTATCTTACATTTCCAATCTGCATAATTTTAGCACATTTTCCAAAAGCTCAAAAAGAACTTTCACAAACTCCATTCATCCAAGAGATTTTTGTTTGAAATTCTTGGCTACTTGGTTGATTTAACATTGTAAATTGTCTTTTAGAGTTTATTTTGTTTGACACAATCTTGGTGAGCTTGCCATGCCCCCCTCTCTCCACCCACATTCATCCCAATCATCTTCTTACCCTCCTATAAACTGTCTCCAATAATTCAAGGATTGGTGCTTCACTCACCATTAGAAAATCCATTAGAAATCCATTAGAAAAAATGTAAATGTTTATTCTATGAGCAATCTGATTGATCTCTATAATTAATTTAGAGGTACCCTTGTAATTTTTTTCAGTAAATGTTTTATTGATGCTTTCTTAACTTTCTTCTCAATGACCGCTTCTCTTTCACTCCTATTATATCCTCCCTTGTAACAAAGAAATATAACTAAGTAAAACAAAGGAACACCTTGCCCATATATGCTACTCAATACCTCCTTATATACCTATAGAGACAGCATGGAAGAAAGAGTTCTAATTCAGCATTCTCAGAACCTGAGTTTAAGACCCACTATCTTCTCCCTTAGTTGCTAAGGAGAGGCAACTTTACCATCAGCCTTCTGTAGTCAGTTGTCAATTTTATTGCTCAGAGTTCTGAAGTCTTTTACCGCAGTTTTTATTTATGTCATCAAGGCCATTGTATGAATTATTCTCCTAGTTCTGTTCATTTCACTGTGTATCGTTTTGGATAAATCTTCCTATTTATTCTGAATTCTTCATATTCATTCTTTGTTATAGCACAATAACATTCTGTTACATATGTATACCACAAATTTGCTCAATTATTTCCCAGTTGATACTCACTTGACTTCTACTTCTTTGTTGCAAAAAAAAAAACAAAAAACTGCCACTATAAATATTTTGGTATATTTGTTACCTTTTTCTCTGTCTTTCATATCCTTGGCATATATGCCTAGTAGTATTGTCACTGAAAATAGTACATACAGTTCATAATTTTCTATTATAATTCCATCAATCAGTGCTGTTTTTCTGAAATAAATATATTTGCATATCTCAAATTCATCAGGAATTTTTGTTTTTTTAAAAAGGCAAAATAATTTACTTTTAAGCAATTAAAATGATATTAGATCAATTATGTATTAATTATTTACTATGTGCCAGGCACTGTATTAAGTACTGGGCCATACATAGAAAAAAAATTCAACAGTACCTGTGCTAGAGAGTTTATATTTTGTTATTGTTCTCAAGTTCTGTCCTAGCACATTAAAAGGAGGTAGAGCCTTTTTTTAATAATAGCTTTTTATTTTTCAAAATACATGCAAAGATAGTTTTCAACATTCACCCTTGCAAAACATTGTGCTCCAAATTTTTCTTGCTTCCTTCCCCCATCTCCCTTTTCTAGATAACAAGTAATCCAATATAAGTTAAACGTGAAATTCTTATAAACATATTTCCCCATTTATCATGCTGCACAAGAAAAATTAGATCAAAAAGAAAAAACATGAAAAAAAGAAAAGAGCAAACAACAAAAATTATGAAAACACTGCATTGTGATCCACGTTCAGCCCCCACAGTTCTCTCTCTGGATGTAAATGGCTCTCTCCATCATACGTCTATTGGAATTGGCCTGAATCACCTCATTGTTGAAAAGAGCCAAGTCCATCACAGTTGATCATCACATAATTTTGCTGTTGCCATATACAATGTTCTCTTGGTTCTACTCACTTCACTTAGCATGAGTTCATGTAAATCTCTCCAGGCTTGGGCGGAGCCAAGATGGCGAACTGCAGACAGCGTCCTCTGTGAGCTCCTGAGACCTTCCCTCAAACACAGACAAATTGAGCCTCCAGACTGGTTTTGGAGTGAGGGCTCTACCAAACACTTGGACTACAATGCACTTCTATCAAATATCTACTTTGAAAGAGCTTCTGAGGTCAGTTTTAGACGGGCAGGGGATCAAGCAGCTCCCAGCGCTCAGACGCCAGGGCGCAGCCAGGGTGCAAGTCCGGGGCTGGGATGGACCAGAAGATTTTAGGCTGCCAGGAAGTCCCTGGGAGATGCTTGGGCCACTTTGCTCTGCTTGCGGGCAGGTGCTTTGGCAGGTCTACCTTTGATAAAGGGTGGATTGAGAGCAGCTGAAAGTGTGGTCCTAGTGCAGATCTAGCCAGATCAGCCTCAGACAGGAAGTCAACTCGGCAAATTGCCCCAGGGCAAATTGAAATCGCTGCTGCTGCTGCTGCTGCTGCTGCTGCTGCTGCAGAATTCCCTGCTGGTGACTGATACCTCTGCTAAAAATCATGAGCAAGAAAAAGAGAGCTCTCACCTTAGACAGCTTTTACGGAGAGAAACTAGAGAAGTCCCCAGATCCTGAGATTCTGAAAACAATCCCAGATAAAGCCACAGGGGTGGACTTAAGCTGGTCTCCCTTTCAGAAGGCTTACCTGGAAGATTGCATAAAGAATCTCAAAAGAGAGCTAGAAGAAGATTGGGGAAATAAATTGAGAGCAGTGCAAGAAGGAAATATCGCCCTGCAACAGAGATGTGAAAAACTGGAAAATAAGTCTGGTGAATTGGAAAAAGACAACAATTCATGGAAAAACAAAATTAGTGAATTGTAAAAAGACAACATTTCACTGAAAAACAAAATTAGTGAATTTGAAAGAGACAAAAATTCACTGAAAAACAAAATTAGTGAATTGAAAAAAGACAACAATTCACTGAAAAACAAAATTGATGAATTGGAAAACGTTACCAAATCACAAGAAAATAAAAATAGTGAAT
>JAJPUD010005727.1:67477-84977 GCA_023553655.1 Myrmecobius fasciatus
AGAGAGAGAGAGAGAGAGAGAGAAAATTAGTCATGAATGAGAGAATTCACATTAGCATGTAATATCTTCAGTTTTTGCCCTTTATGATACTGGAATCTCTCCAAAATAAAAAATCAGTAAGAATTGCAATTTTAAAAAATCACTTTTTAAAAGCCCTCAAATGTCCAATGCCACCTGGTTCTGTTGTGTTTGGTTTCGTTTCTTCTTAAGCATAAGAATACTTATCATTGCCTCTAAGTCTAGATAAATCTTCTAACAAGTCACACTAGGAGAATGGGGAGGAGGGGAATGAGATTCCGGAGAGTTCTCATCATTAAATATCAAAAATCATTTCTGAGTTATGCTAAGAAGATATGAAATATTAGAAAAGCCGTACTCTTGAATGAAGTGCACATTTGAAGTTCTTCAAGCATGACGAGGAGAGCGCAGATAAGCTCTGCTCTAAATGGTGTGTTTACACCATGAGATAACCAAAAAATGTGTTTCAGAGAATAATTGTCTCACATCTCAGGAGGCAGGAGGCTTGTTTATTCTGAAAATTACCTTTGCCAGGAAACTAGCTTAGGAAGCCATTCATTCTCCCCTAATTGATTTTTACATGTATTGCCAGGATCTGGTTTCTGTAATGCTTAAGGGGTTAAAATAAATTTCAGGAGATAGTTTTATATGGACCAATGGAAAAAAACTGCAAAAACCTGTGAAAAAAATCATACTGATACTGGGACTTATAACTAAAATGAGAAAGGATGGTAAAACAGAGTCAAGTCACAAGCATTTACTAAGTGCCCATTATATTCCAGGCACTGAAGTTTCTACTGAAACTTAGTAGATGAAATAATATTCCCCATGCCGAAGAGTGAGGGCAAATGTGAACAGTGTCATTGTTCTAGACTCCTTTCTTTAGCTAGCACAGAAGGAAGGAGAAGACTCGAAGTATCTGAGAGTTCTAGACAATTATTAATTAGGTGGAATGCCTAGGACTTTGTCCTAGAAAACTAAATATGGGGGCCCTGATTATAGTGAATGTAACACTTCAGCAACTTATTTAATTTAATTTAACAAGTTAAAATAAGAATCTCCTTTTCCCTGTTCTTCTTTCCACCTTTCTTCCCCCATTTCCATCACAATTGGTTAGACAAACCAGTGGCAGTTGACATTCTAGTGCTCAATCTTATAGAATCATTGGAACAAAGATCTAAAGCTGAGTTTTGGGGGATTTCTTGGCCCAGTTGGAATTTTTGATACTTGTCTCAGGTACATAAATTCCCAGTTGAAGCCCTGGATTGGTCATATTGTCAATTAAAAACAAAGCAGATTAAAAATACACTCCTCAGATTCTGTGATGCCTTATTTAAAAAAATAAATTCTGTTCCCCTTAAGGTTGCCTGTAACATTCATTTTAACTTGATTTCCTATAAAAGTGTCAGTGAGTGAGTGCAGGTAACATGATTTGCCCTGCATGCTGCTGAGTTTTGGCCTTGGGCCCCAACATCTCTGAAAAATAGTACTTCTGGGATATTCTGACAGGAATAGACAAGTGACATGGTCAGGCTTGAACTTTAGGAAAATCACTTTGGCAGTTTTATGGAAGAAAGGGTTTGGGTAAGATTTGAGGCATGAAGAAAAATTAGAAAAAAATATTACAATAATTCAGATGAGAGTTGGTGGTCTGTAATAGGATGGTGTTTGTGCAGGAAGACATATACAGGAGATGCTCTGAAAGTAGAAATGGCAAAATGTGACACTGGATTGAAGATGTGATATGGATATGTGATATTTTTGAGAGTGAGGAGGTTGAGAATTACACAGAAGATGTAAGCTTAGGGACTGGGAAAATGGTGGTCAATAATAATGGGAAAATTGGAGGTGGGGAAACCTGAAGGGAGGAGAGGAAAATGCATTCTATTTGGGACATTGTTCAGTTTTACATGTTTACTGGACATCTAATAAGAGATCAGTGGAAGGGGTTTTCAAGGAGTGCGTGTGTGTGTGTGTGTGTGTGTGTGTATGTGTGTGTGTGTGAGAGAGAGAGAGGGGGGGGAGGACAGAGACAGAGACAGAGGGGAGGAAGAAGAGGGGGGGAGGGAGAGACAGAGACAGAGAGAGACAGAGACAGAGAGACAGAGAGGGGAGGAAGGAAAGAGAGAGAGAGAGAGATGTGTATGTTTCAGGAGAGAGACTATGGCTGAACATAGAGATCTGTGAATCACCTGTAAAGAGATGGTAGATAATCCTATAGGAGATGGTGAAATAACCAGCAAAGATAATGTGGAGAGAAAAGAAAAGAAGGCCCAGTAAAGAGAAATGGGGAAATAACTACAGTTTAGTAGGCATAACCTGAATAAAAGATCCAGTAAAGGAGCTTGAGAATCATTGGTCAAACAGATAAGAGAGGAATAAGGAAAAATCAATGTTGGGAAAAGCTAGAGAGGAGAGAATATTCAAGAGAAGGTGATCAAAAAGCTGTTAAAATAGTAAAATGAAGATTCAAGAATGATGAAGGTTGGAAAAAAGCCATGAGATATAGCCATTGAAAGAGCATTATTGACTGTGGAGAAAGCAGTTTCAGTTGTCAAATAAAGTTAGAAAACCAATTCCAGAGGGTTTAAAAGTAAGTGAGGGGCTTGGAAATCGAGACACTGAGTATAGAGAAAACTATCAAAGAAGTTGGCCAAGAATAAGAAGAAAAGTAGTGGACAATAACTGGCAAGAATGTTCAGACCAAGTGTAGGTTTTTTATTGGTTGGGGTTGATATAGATATTTCTATAAGCAGTGAGGGGGGAGTCAGTAGACAAAGAGTGGCTGAAAATTAGAAAGAAAAGGGATGTTAATGAGAGAAATCTGTTGGAGAAAACATAGTTGTTATTGTTCTGTCATTTTTCCGATGTGTCCAACTCTTTGGGACTTTATTGGCAAAGATACTAGAATGGTTTGCCATTTCCTTCTCTGACTCATTTTTAAAATGAGGAAACCAAGGCAAATTGGGTTAAGTGACTTGTCCAGAGTCATACCACTAGGAAGTATCTGAAGACAGATTTGAATAAAAAAAATGAGTCCTCCTGTCTACAAGCCCAGACCTTTATCCTCTGTGATGTCCCTGGATGGGACACAAAAGGATGGAATTCAGTCTAAATGTGCTTCAGAAAGTAGAAGAGCTATTTCTTCTCTAGAAATTGTAAGAGACAAGGAAAGATAGAATAATAGAGATTATGATCAGATAAAGGAATGTCAGGGTTCATGAACAAAGAAGTAGAACAGTTGTGGATAACAACAATAGCTAGCATTTATATAACCTTTTAAGCTTTCCCAAATGCTTTTCATGTAATATCTTATTTTATTCTCACAATAACTCTGGGAGAAGATGCTTTGGTTATCCTTGTTTTGCAGATAAGGAAACTGAGACACCTAAAGAATTAGTAATTTTTCTAGGGTCACACAGCTACTAAGTGTCTGAGGCACCATATGGAAAGCACTATGCTTGGGACTGATAAAGACTGCTTTCATATGTTAGAAATGATAAGATATGATTATACCCGACAATCCAGTTCTATGATTATTGAGTATGTACTGTGTGTTGAATACTCTCCTGAGGAAGGTACAAAGATGTGTGTATTTAGGAAAAAATTAACTAAGTACTCTGTAAAGACTGATAGGAAGAGTTTATTGCTGCCTGCTGGGGGAGAACTTTGCTAGGAATTAGGGAAGGAAGGAACATTTGACCTAAGACTTTAAGCACGAGTCTTTAAAGTTTTTCTATTCATGACCCCTTTTCACTCAATAAATTTTTTGTGACCTCAGGTATGTAAATATATAAAATAGGCATGCACATAAAAATTTTGATCATAAATCATAACTTCGCCATCACCAGCTACAAGATACCTATATAGAGTTGCAACTCATAATTTAAGAAGCTTTGCTTTATGGGATAAAGAGTCAGTGTTAGAGGCTACATTTGAACTCAGTTCTTCTCACTCCCAAGTTCATGGTTCCTACTATCTCACATTGTTTTTCATTTGTCTAGAATTCATGGAGGAGACTGAAGTACATTTTTTCAAGGGGAACAATGAAGACAGAAGATGCAGTGGATAGACAGTTGTAGGCATTCAACTGTGAAAAGAAAGAACAACATAATAGTTTGAAGGGCTAATAGGTGAAGTGAAGTGGAGGTATTTTTAAGACTAGGGAGAGATTCAGACATTTTTTAAGCAGTAGGAAAGGATCCAGAGGAAAGGTAGAGTTGGAAAATCAGGGACAGAGAAGGGAAGATCAAAAAATCAAGCGCTGTAGCAAATGAAATGAGATGAAAACAAGGATCCAAATAAAAGAATTTTTGTGTGTATACATATACATATATACATATGTGTGTACATATATATAAACACATGTACACGTTCATATATACATACATATATGTGTATATGGAAAGAGAGAGAAAGAGAGAGAAAGAGAAAGAGAGAAAGAGAGAGAGAAAGAGAGAGAAAAAGAGAGGTATTTATATACGCATGCTAATGGAAGTGAGGGGATTGGTAGTAGCTGTGGGAACCAAGACAAACATGGTGATTAAGCTGGGCTTAAAGGAGAATAGAGATTCTAAAAGATGGAGGTAAGGAAAAAGTACATCCTAGGCATGAAAGATATTAATGAATGGTTTCAATTTTCCATTGAATTGTTTCATGAGATTTTCTGCTGAGAGGGAGAGAGAGGGATGGTATAGAGGACTTCAGGTATAAGATAAGGTTTGGAACAGATGCTGAAGGAAGCCAGTTATAGATAATTACTGAAGTATAAAAGAATTGAGACAAAGCATCAGGATGGGGCTATATCACACAAATTTGTAATGGACCCAGTCAGCACAGTCCTATGACTTCCTCCATCTGTGTTCATCAGCACGCATGTAGTAACAGAGAAGGCAGATGGTTGGAATGATCCAGGATATGGGTTTGGAAAAGGATGAGTGGTGCTAGGGCAAGAGGTCAAAAGCTCAAGGGTAGAGGAAATCAGTTGGGACTTTTTACTTAAAAGGATAAATTGGTGAAAATTACAACTAATAGATAAATCTCCATATAAGGAAGGCAAAAGAGAGAGCTCTGAATGTCTGAAATAATTATTTTTATAATATGTGACTGGCTATGCTGATATGCTTATGCAAACAACATACATGATGATGAGAGCAAGTTTTATAGCCCTTTAAGGTCTAAGAACTGATGTCTTCAAAGCTACTCCGAAGCAGGTACTGTGACTATGAGTCTCCTCATTGGGGGAAGGAGGGCATTTGTGATTTCATTGGTGTGGGAAAGTCCTGGTGTGGAAAATCCCTTCATCAAGGCATAACAGCTTCTTGCTTACAATTTAATATCTTAGAGCTGCCTGGGGTTCCAAGAGGTAAAGTCTCACAAAAGAAATCAGTTGATTGGATGTGGGGGTGAAAAACAGTAGAGCACAGTTGCCAAACATATGCTTTACAGGCTATATATGGTCAATAAGATTAAAATGTAATTGGAAAAATATACATATATACATATATAAACACACACATATATACATATATATAAACATACACACACACATATATATATATATAACCCCATACATATAGACATGTATATATGTACATATACATATGTGTATATCTATATACACTACATGAATGGAAAAAAAATATATTTATATATATCATGTAATTTAAATTAAGATTGAAATGTTATTGGGAAATATTTTATGCATGTATATATAAATATGTGATTTTCTAAGTCAATATGTAGCCCATAGAGATTCTATATACAAGTTAGTAGTCTCCCTTTCTATTTGAGCTTGATATCATTGGTGTAGAATCAAGAATGACTCCAAGATTGGAAAATCAATCTAGAAGTCAACACTCTAAGCTTTGTACAACTGTCAGTCAAGTAAGACTTGTATTATCTTTCTGCCTTGTAAACCCTTAGAGTTGTATTCTTTCTCAACCAGGAAAGAGACACAGAAAATGAAGAACTGGACCTGGATTTTCTCAATGTGCCGAGGAAAGAGAAAGACTATACTTAAAATAAGACCTAGAATTAGACTTTTGGAAAGTGACCTCCATCTGCTGCTGCTGTTGCTGCTCAATCTCTCCAGTATTCTCTGCATATGGTTCTCCACAGAGATTTCAAAACTATTGTTACACTGGAAAATTCTATCTTCCAGATCTAATCCCACCATAGCTTCAACTATTCCCTAACTGGGAAGTGATAGAACTCCCAGGGTCTTTTTAATACGTTAGGCTCCTTCACAAAGTCTGGGCAGTCAGTCTTGCCTGAATAATGTTATATCCGAATTCAGAATTTCTATCACCATCCTCACGTGGTGTCCCAGCCTGTATAGACTTTGAAAGTGAATCCACAAACAGTGTTGCTATAACAGAATTATAGAATGTTAGAGCTAAATAGACCAGCAATCCATACTGTGACTTTTGAATAACTGAGAAGGGCAGGCAAAGTGTCTGTTTCACTAAACTTAGGGGGACAGGACTTCAGCATAGTTATGTGCCCATGTACTACCTTCAGTTCAGAGAAACGGTTATGATAATAAATGATCTCTGGATCTGTACTAAATAGTCAACTGTAAGTTATAGAAAACACTGGATAGTGTCTTAAAGTTAGGAAGACCTGAGTTTAAATGCTATTTTCACATGGCATAATGGGGGAAAACAACTTTGAACATGGAATCATAGAACATGAATTTAAATCATATCTCTGAAATTTACTATCTGTGAGTCATGATTAGAGCATTTAATGTCTTTTAGGACTCAGTTTCCTCATCTATAAAATCATGGAGTTTGACTAAGTGAACCTAATGTTCTGTCCAGTTTACTAAATAGCTTAAATTCCAAGTGACCCTAGTTCTCAGAACATAAGTTGCATTTGGGTTGCTGAACTGCCTTGGCGAAGAAAGTCTCCACAGCTGCCATAATCAATGTACCAATGAAATCATAGACATTGTCCCATTATGTTGACCATATGTTAAAAAGTTGATCAAATGACCTTCGTTGCAAGAGTTTAGCTCCAGATTATCAGTGGATGTGATTTTCCTCAAGTCTCTGTTCCAAACCTTTCATCCCAGATTGAAAAAATAAATAAATTTAACAACTTTGTTATTTAGTTACTTTTCAGGCATGTTTTTGTTACTCCTTTTGTGGTGGGTTTTTTTTGGCAAGATGCTGGACTGATTTGTCATTTCCTTCCTCATTGTACAGATGAGAAAACTGAGGAAAACAGGGTTAAATAATTTGTCCAGAGTCACACAGTTATTAGTAAGTACCAGTGACTATTTGAACTCAGGAAGATGAATCTTTCTCACCTCAAGCCCACAGCTCTGTCCATTAGGCCATCTAGTTTTCTAGGATTAACACTATCCACCCTTTACTTCTATCATAGGGAATTTGTGAATATTACTGAAATAATAGCAAACTAGGACTTTTTTGTTATTCCTTGACAAAATAGCCACTGTGCTTTTGCAAGTGACTACCTCATTCTTGTTATTGAATCATCATTCTGGCCAAAGCAACAAGTATGTCTGGGAAAAACTTGAAATACTAGTTAGAGCTGGCAAGATCTCACATTCCATTATTCCTATTCTACAATTGGTTGAAATTTCCTGCCAAACTTCAAGGCATCAACTAGGAATATGGCTGCTAAAAAAAGGAGAAAAAGTTCTTTTTAACCCAAACCCACTCTAACATGTTTAATAACATTTAAATATTTTCTTAGTCTTTGAAGTTAACACCTCATAAAAGAGAAAAAAATATATGTTTCACACACTTGTGATCCCTATTGTTTTTGTGTCTGATGACAGTTTTCTATGAGGTTAGTTTAATAGACCTACAGGGTTTTTGATCATATTGGAAAGAGTGTTGGTTGATTTGGGCCTCCCCAGCTCCATCTTAAATACTTCTCTCCCTTCCATCATGGAATTCCCCTATGCAAAATTAAACTGTAGTCAGTTTTTGAAACACTTTCCTCATCTTTGCAAAATTTGCTTCCACTATTCCCCCCATCCCAAACTTGATGCTCGCTATTTCTTTTAACTGTTATTCTTTTTGCTGGTGTATTAGCCTTTTTAGACCTGCTAACTTGGAGGCATATCAGATCTTTAGGACTGGCTGTCTTTGTCTACATAAAATTCTCCAGAATACAAAAAAGGGGGAGTCAAGCAAAACAATGCTGTTGAAAACTGTGCTATACCAAATGTAGGTAGGCAATTTAACCAAAAACTAGGTAGGAGATTTTGGGGTAGAGGTGGGAGGGGGAAACATAATTATGAGGAAAAGAGAAATTTTTGCATCTTTTAAGAGAAAGGAAGAGTGGGTTGATGTGGAGGATGACAGGAAAACAAGCATTTCTAGAAACTGTGATTGCAGAATAATTAATGTGTGGGCGTGCTGTAGTTTCAAATTAAGTAGCTTATCTAATAGGATTTCATCATTTTGATGTTTATTGTAAACCTACTTCTGGGGTACCCTATCTATATATCTCAAAGCCTTCCTTCTTAGATCTCCTTTTCTACTGACCCTATCTCATTTTGGTTCAGTATCATAGGATCCACATGGCAGCTAGGCAAATCAGTAGATAGAACACTTGGCCTGGAAGCAGAGAAACTTGAGTTCAAATCTGACCTCAGACATTTCATAATTCTGACTCTAGACAAGTTAATTTCTGTTTGCCTCAGTTTCCTCAGTGGTGAAATGGGGATAATCATAATAATACTTACTTACCCAGGTTGTTGTGAGGATAAAATGAATTATTTGTAAAACACTTACTATAGTACCTGGCACATAGGAGGTGTTTAATAAATGCTTCCTGCCATGGCAATAGGGGAAAATTCAAGGATTTTACTATCAATTCCACTTCTCCTTGCTACTCCTTTGACTGCTTCTGACAGTACCCTTTTTCTTTTCCTCTGGGGCTGGTTTCTTATGCCCAAAAGTTAAGAGTTAGAAATCCTTAGCCTATTAGCAGATATCCTGAACATCACACATTTTGGAAGAAAATGTATCTATTATGTTTTTGTTTTTTAGAGCTAATCCTCAAAGGTTACTTTTCTTTTCCAACTAGAGAAATTCTTTCCTCTTTATTATGCCTAAATGGCTAAAGATGAAATTTCTCCCTCATTTTAAAAGCTTAGGATGCCAGCCTTTGAGTTTTGACTTGGATTTCACAAGAAGATATTGCCAATTGGGTCATAAGAATTTTTAGTTAGAAGAAAACTAGTAACCGAGAGTTTAGAGTGTAATAAATTTATATGTTGTTTAGAAAAATTAAGTGGAAATCAAAAGACCTGGATTTTGTGTCCAGTTAAGGCAGTGATTCTCTGAATCACTTCTGGAAATTCTTTACCTCTCTCATTGCATGAAAGAAGTGCAGAAGACCCAGAGCATGGCAATTAGTTGATTAGGGTGGTGGAGATGCTTCCATATGAAATCTTACTTTAAAAAATGGTAACTTTTCATGCTGAAAAGATAAAGGCTGAGAAGGTATGAAATCAAAGTTTGTGAAATTATAAGGTTTAGATAGGATTAACACTGAATTGTTCATGAAATGAAAGGGATATTTCTTTAACTTGATAGAGGCAACTAGAGGTAGATTTTACTTAACTGTTTTACTTTGACACAAGGGGAAGATTCATTAGTGGCTGAAGGATTGTTGTATCCAGAAAGAACTGATGTGAAAATAAAAGGAATCAATAAAGCTTTAAAAAAATCTATTAGTAAGAACATCAAAAAGAGTTGAAAATCTTGCTTTCAGAAAGTATGAAAATCAAATATCCAGACATTGGAATCTTCTGGGTCAAAAGAGAGCTGCTAATATTTTTTGACTTCTCTTAATAATAATTTACTCCCTAAAAAGAAGGAAATCTTCATATCTCTGAAATTGAGGCAAGATCCAGAAAGAACTGATGTGAAAATAAAAAGAATCAATAAAGCTTTTAAAATCTCTTAGTAAGAATATCAAAAAGAGCTTAAGATCTTGTTTTCAGAAAGTATGAAAAGCAAATTTTCAGATATTAGATGGAATCTTCTAGGTCGAAAGCAGAACTGATAATATTTTTTGACTTCTCTTAATAATAATTTATTCCCTAAAAAGAAGGAAATCTTCATATTCCTTAAATTGAGGTATAAGCTTGCCTCATGATTTACTCATGTTGTTCTAGTTATTTTTAAGATAAATTGGTTAATGATTTCCTAATGTGAACCATCGTTACACTTATGTAACCTCTATCTGCTTCAGTTTCCTCAACTGTAAAATGGTGATAATGAGGGTGCCCACTTCATGTGCTTGCTGTGAGAATCAAATGAAAAATATTGTAAAGTTCTTAGCATAGTATCTGGCACATAGTTGTGTTCGAAAATTTTAGCTATTATTATTATAATTACTCAAAAGAAAGACAGTATTTTCCTCAAGGAACTTGGGGATATGATCAAGTCCTATCTCCTTCTCCCTAATTGGTTGCAAATAAGTCTGATACTTTAACTACCCAATGGACTATGGATCCAGGATGTCTATGTCCATTCTGACAACTCTTACCTTTAACCTGTGGATCAGAAAAAAGACAGAGTCAATTGACAGGATTTGTCATTGCTGTTTGCCCTTCTTTATAATTTTGAAGTGTTTATGGTAAAGAATTCTGTAAAGTAAAGAGGAAACTACAGTCACTTAACCTATTTACCAGATTAGTTTTCTTATTATTCTTTTGTTCTGCATAGCAAAGATCAAGAAATTGAGAATTTAGTTTTCCACAGAAATCTTAACTTTGCTCTTTTGTGACTGACAGTGCTGCAAGCTATGACAAGCAATCTTTCAGTGAATGATTAGATGACAATGGAAATAAGACATCCTTTTAAAAGTATCAAATACAATATTTGACTTCTCTTGTTGGGGAACACCATACAATCAAACCACCAATCTTGTCTACTGTGTTCTCTCTCACACAACTTAAACAAAATACTGGCTGAGACATCTGATTCTGTCTTTGCTCAAAGATGTTTTGTTTTAAACATTCACTTTGTATTTGTCTAATGTCCAACTTTCAGTTACAAAAGGAAAAAAAAGAAATAGCCTTCCCTTAATTTTTAAGTCATATGGGAGGTTTCAAATGTTTTGTGGACAAACTGTACTGAGATACTTCACGATCACAGTTTGCAGGTGGGTAATTTGATTGTATGATTAAAGGATATGGCCACTGTTCCCTGATGAACATTTTCCTGACCAAGATTTCCCTCGTGGCAAAAGGAGACTCCTAGAATGGAGTCCAAAATTTCCAAATTCCAGGTAGGGAACTTTGGGGAGAATATCATTACATGGAATCACAAGGAAACAAATGGGAAAACTCAGTGCTTCACCCTTTTCATACAATCCCCCCAAACTTTCTATATCCCAGAAGTACAGGAGATGGAATTTTAATTCCCCCAAGTAAGTAAGGGTTATGGGAGTTGAATTAAGAATTCCAGTAGCCCTTTCACAAATATGGATTTTGAAAAGGGCTAAAATATCACCCCTAATCTCTTACTTTTTTTATTAAAGCTTTTTATTTTCAAAACATATGATAGAAATTGTTCAACATTCACCCTTGCAAAACTTTGTGTTTCAAATTGTTTCCCTCCCTTCCCCCCATTCTCTCCTATAGATGGTAAGTAATCTACTGTATGTTAAACATGTGCAATTCTTCTATTCATATTTCCACAATTTTTATGCTGCACATGAAAAATCAAATCAAAAAGGAAAAAATGAGAAAGAAAACAAAATGCAAGCAAACAAAAATTAAAAAGTGTAAGTACTATATTGTGATCCACACTCAGTCTTCACAGTCCTCTCTCTGAGTGTAGATGGCTTTCTCCATCACAAGACCATTGGAACTGGCCTGAATCACCTCACTGATGAAGAGCCATTTCCATCAGAATTGGTCATTGTATATAATCTTGCTGTTGCTGTATGCAATGATCTCCTGGTCCTACTCACTTGACTTAGCATCAGTTCTTATAAGTCTCTCCAGGTCTTTCTGAAATCATCCTGCTGATAGTTTCTTATAGAACAATAATATTCCATAACATTCCTATGCCATAAATTATTCAGTCATTCTCCAAATGATGGACAGCCACTCAGCTTCCAGTTCCTACAAACATTTTTGCACACTTAGATCCTTTCCCATTTTTTATTATCTCTTTGGGATACAGGTCCAGTAAAGACACTGCTGGATCAAAGGGTATGTACAATTTAATAGCCCTTTGAGCATATTTCCAAATTGCTCTCCAGAATAGTTGGATCAGTTCAGAACTCCATCAACAATGTATGTAGTGTCTCAGTTTTTCCACATCCCCTCCAGCATTCATCTCTTTTTTCATGTCATCTTAGCCAATCTGAGAGGTGTGTAGTGGTATCTCAGAGCTGTCTTAATTTACATTTCTCTGATCAATAATGATTTAGAACATTTTTCATATGACTCTAAATGGTTTTAATCTCTTCATCTGAAAATTATTTGTTCATATCCTTTGATAATTTATCAATGGGGGAATGACCTGTTAATTCTCTATAGTTTAGAAATGAGACCTTTATCAGAACCCTCCCAAACTCCTTTCTTAAATAAAGTTGGGAGGAAATTGTATGCTTTATCCTTATGGAGCCACAGTGAATATCTGTTAAATTACAGATATTATTCTTTGCTTCTCTCTTGGATCATTCCCATAGAGATATACCTAGAGGATCAAAATTAAACAATGTTGATTAAAGTTAACACTGGAAGAAGTTTCTACTGCAGTGCTATGTCCTTGATCCTGGTCTGGTTAATGATTTTATTAGTAAGATGGAAAAAAGTAAAAAATATATAGATGACTAAATGTGTAGATGCTATGAAAGTATGATAACAAAATGAGACTCCACAAAGCTCTTGATAAAGTCAAATCTAACAAAATGAAATTCAGTAATAATGGATGTAAAGTCCAATAATAGTTTAGGTTCTCATGGGCAAGGACTGTAACATCTGTCATCTTTATATTTCCAGCACCTGGAAAAATAGATTCCACTGAGTGAATACTTGGTAAGTGTTTAATTGAATTGTCTTAGGTAGATAGATAAGTGGGAGGGAAGGAGAGAGGGTAAAGGAGAAAGGGAGAAATAAACAGACAGACAAAGATAGAGATAGAAGGACAGAGACCAAAAGGCAGAGACAGAGGACAGAGACAGAGGGACAAAAAGACACAGATAGACAGAGAGACACAGAAAGATGGACAAATAGATAAATAGACAAAAGTCAGGCAAATGAGAGTGAGAGAGACAGAAGGAGGAAAGGAAGGGAAGGAAAGATAGGGGAAGAGAGAGAGAGAGAGAGAGAGAGAGAGAGAGAGAGAGAGAGAGAGAGAGAGAGAGAGAAAGAGAGAGGAAGAGAGAAAGAAGAAGAAAGAGAGGAAGAAAGAAGAGGAAAGGAAGGGAGAGAGAGATAGGTAGATGGATGGATGGATGGATGGATGGATGGATGGATGGATGGATGGATGGATATATCTAAATACAGGATGGAAGCAATGTAGCTAGATAATTGATAAAGTTAAGAACTAGACCTGTAGTTTTATTGATTTAGGGAACTGTCAAATCAAGGAACACCCTCTACCAAGACAGCTTGGCATGGTTTTGTTGTCACATAGCCAGCATATGTTTTGTGGCTCCAAGGCCAGTTTTTAATCCATGAGGCCATATTGCCCCTTATTAATAATAATTAAGATGACAAGAACACTTTAGGGGTTTCAGCTGGTCCAAAGCTCCTCTTGAGTCTTCAGTGACACATCAGTCAAAAAAGCTCATTCAGTCTTATGCTACACTAAGTGATATACCTTATCCATTATTCCATAAATTATAGTCCCACTATGCTCTGCACTTGTTAGAAAGTCTGAAATATTATGTTGCTACAGTTTGGGAGGGACATTGGCAAACTGGAACATGTCCAAAGAGACGATATTCATTGATGACAGATTTATCATATTCGGATCAATTAAAAGAACCAAGTAAATTAAGCTTAAAGAAACGACTACTTAGAAATGGAGGCATAATCACTGTTATCAAACATTTGAAAGGCTGTTATGAGGAGAGATTATAAGTATTGTATTTTTACTCCAGACTCTAGAGAAGACAAAATTTAAGTTAGCAGGAAATAGAATTCTGTTCAATGGAAAGAAAAACTTTCTAACAGAGCTCTGGAGAAATAAAAGAAATGGTGTTTCTTGGAAGGTCATGAATTACCTGATATTGGAGAAGGCCATGTAGTGAATTTAAATAACAATTCATCAGGAACAATTTAGCATTATCTAGCAGGAAGAAAGGGTTATTTCTATTGACCTCCTAAGTTCCTTCCAATTTTTTCTCTAAATGTGAAGTTATTAATTTTATTAACATGGCAATATGTGTTTTTATGTTTTGTCCTGTCTTGAAATTGTGAGATACCAATTGAAATAAACAAACATTTATTAAGTACCTAGGAGTCAGACTAGTTTGTGACTCTGGGCAAGTCACTAAATCCTGTTTGCCTCAGTTTCCTCATCTGAAAAATGAACTAGAGAAGAAATGGCAAATCACTTCAATATCTTTACTAAGAAAACCTTAAATGAGAGAGTTGGACATGACTGAAACAACTGAACAACATAGCAACAAGGAGCCAAGCCCTTTACCATTTCAAATTTGTGCCTTTGCATACAGTGATACTTATTTAATGTTTATTGAATTTAATTGAACTGAACTAACATTATGTTAGGTCTAGTTTGGGTTCTAATCCAAAATATAATACTTAGGAAGATGAGTAGAATAAACTTATATGATGTCACAATGCTCCAGCTTTTGTCTTTAACTTTTAAGGAATCTCATTTTAGAGCTTCAAAAATAAAAGTCAAGTGAATGCAAAATATTACCTAAAGCTAAGTTAAAATTGCATGTTTTAAATTTTTATGTCAGGAGATGCAAAATTAATACTGTTCTTATGATATTGCTCATTAATACTGTACATGTACTCAGCTTTCGTTTTAATGACCTAATTCCAAAAAGGCAAAAATTTTATTTTACTTAATTTAAATCATTTAGATGTACGAGCTATTTTATTTCCACTGACATTTTTCCATATTATATATAATAGAGAAGTCTCTCTCAACCCTCTTATAGAACATAAACTTTTGATGGACTGAAACAAGATTGATTCTCATAACATTTCTAATAAGGAGCTGGTCATCTCGGGAAGGAGATGAACAGAGTGTCTAAGGCACTGAAGGATAAGAATCTCAAGTCAAGATTATCATAGACTACATGCAACAAAGATATGAAAAGACAGATCTTCACAACACAGTGAGGGCAGGAATGCTAAGTATTGTAGCTGTTGAAAGCTGGAGAGAAACTACTAAACAGACAATGATGGGGCAACATGGAGTAATGGAAATAACATTTCTTGGAGTTAGAAAACCTGGATTCACCTCTGGTCACTCCCTTTCTCTTGAATAACTTTGATTTCTGTGACTCATTTTCCTTATCTCATGAAATTGAAATTTCTAAAATGCAGGGGCTGATTTATTTTTTATCTTTGGATCCTCAGTGCCTGGCACATGGTAGTCATTTAAGTCATAACTAAAGATTTGTAAAATGAGGGAAAGAATATTAGTTCTGCCTAGTTCTATTAAAGATATTAAATTATACATAATGTAGAATAACATCAATGAAAAACTTTATTTTTTTAAAAATTCATTAAATTATAAAACTAATATACCTAAGTAAAGTGAATTTTACCCAGAAGCAACCATTTTCCAGATAAAAGAATGCCAAGAGAGAAAGAGCTGAAGATTGTAGCCATTGCTTCTCATTGAAGACTTGCTGTGTATATCTGCAGAAAGAGCTGTTAGAACATTCATTTTAAAAAGCCATCATTAAAAAACACAAGAAATAGAATAGTCAACATTAACGAGTGCTTATTTTGTGCAGAGCATATAATATGTACACATACCATTTGCAGTCTTTATTGCAATGGAAATATGTCTGTATACACATACACACATATTTATGTATATATATGTATACATATATGAACACACATATACACATATGGGTATGTATCCATAGACATATTCATAGATATTCTCCCATTTTCCTCAATGACTTCCATTTTTGGCCTATAATGTTCCCCTCCACTGAACCTCCTGCACCATTTGTTCCCACCCTACTGATCTTCGAATCTGTGTAACCCCTACCATCTGTCTTTTTTACTCCTACTCTTAAACTGCCAAGTGTTGTTGGAGAAAGTCACAAAGTTGCCAACTGGAGCCACTGAAAATTGGTGCTAACTTATACTAGGTCCTTACTGGCACATTTTTTCAAAATTTTTGGATTGGCTCTCTACCACACTTCTGATGATGATTATTACAGATTTCTGCTCTTCTCAACCTCTTAACTTCATCTTCACCCTCTTTTCTCTCCAATAACTTGGGCTTTTCTTTTGCTGAGAAGATTAAAGCTTCAAGTGGGAGGTTCCTTGATTTTTTCTTCGTATTTCATAACTGTTCTGTGTCCTTATCCACCCCTTTCTCCTTTTCTCAAGTCTCATTAAATGTGTTGGTTCTTTTTCTTGCTCAGGTTGTTGGTGCCCATTTTTCTCTTGTCCCTTAAAAAGTTGATTCCATTAATCTTTAATATTGCTCTCTCCACTATTTCCTTTCTTCCAGCCTACACGCATGTAAAGGTAACACATTTTGGGGGAAAATAATTTAATATCGTCAAACAAGTCTTCTCATCATCCCAATCTTTTCTCTTCAGTACTCAGATGAGTCTATATAGAATCATTGCTTCCCATGCTTGACACATTCTTCAACCCCAAATAATCTAGGTTCTGTCCTTCATCATTGTGTTGAAACAGTTTATGCCAAAGTCTCCACTGCTTCTTTTTAAAATTTATTTGAAGGTAATAAAAAGAAAAAAAATCCTCTAGTTTTTCTGGCCTAGTTTTTTTTTTCTGTTCAACTGGCTGTCTATTCTCCCACAATCCCCCCTTTTACAATTAGTTTCCCCTTACTCTTTATTTTTGCTTGCTTCTTTTCTAGAAAAAATAAAACAACTTTTCTGGATATCATATGTCTAGAAACTTGAAGGATAGAACTTCACAATTTCCTATATGACATAAAGGATTGTGAACCAATTAGATCCACTTGAAAGAGGATTCCTCTTCTCATAAAATGCCTAAGCATTTTAGGAGCTGTTAGGATCATGTTCCCTTATTGTGTTCCCCTCCACAAAAGTTATCTTCCAGGAGCAGACAAAATCTTCCAGATGAGCCAGCAGTTCTCTCCTAATCCAGTTTCCTGAATCCCAGAATTCTTAACTAGCCCTAAAATAATGACCCAAGAGTTTTAATGGATCTAGGATCCATAATGGTTGTATCATAGTTTCCTTCTTTTTGGCCACGTCTTGAAGATAATTTTGCTTTGATATTTCCTTTTGAAATGTCTGGTTACATTGT
>JAJPUD010005727.1:89977-110920 GCA_023553655.1 Myrmecobius fasciatus
ACCTGGATGTGCTAAGATTTTAAAAAGAAAGTCCAAACTTTATACCGACCAAAACCTCAACCCTCTGAAACTTTCATGGACCCCACCACAATGACATGATTGAATATATTTGTTTCTAAGTATGAGCTAAAACAGCCAGTGATACAAGCTTCAATAATTCACCACTAGATAAGTATTGTTTGTACAACTCTTTGGCCTGGCCCAAATCAGGATAAACAAACAGGTAAATCAGTACAGAGAAGCCTGTTGGGCAGACTTACTTTCCAGACCAAGGAGATTAGGGATGAGTTTAGAAAGTCCTCCAAACCCAGACCCACAGATGTTTAAGGATTGTCTGTAACCCATCCAATAAATTGGATCATTTTGCTTTGTCAGTTTTCTGGACCACAAGAGTTCCCACAGACTGTGGTCTATAATATAGTTTTATTTCTTACTCCATATAATTGCTCCGATCTCAATAGCATTTTAAAAATACATTAATGCAATGTTGATGTATATTAACTCTAATTATTGTCTTCCACTGTGTTCATGTCAGGTCCCATGTCTTCAGTGATCCTTCTCTCTATGTCTCCTCTGACAATCCCCTGGTGCACACTCTCATCAAGCCCCTTTTCTTCCAAGTTTTCCTCAGCTTCTATCACTGCCATGCTTCTGGCTAAAAAGTGACATGCTCAGGCGTGTTCCTATCCCATCTCATTGAGTGATCCAGACCCATAATTCAAGGGTGTAACACTATGTCCATGAGCAATGAGATGTTTTTCCATGAAATTGTCATTAGTGCTGTAGTCTGGCTCTTGTGTTACAGGAAATTGCATCAAGCATTAATTTAACTTACAGGAGCTCCAACTTTGTCAAGGGGAAGGATGGAGAAAGTGGGAAAAGTAGTGTCCCCAAATAGATTTTTTTTAAATGCACCAGAAACAGAGCCTGAAATGCCAGTAGAGTATTCCAAACACCAATTTTTTACGACTTTCCATGAATGTAATGAGTGAATCCAGGACATAGTTTATTACTGGAATTGGAGTTTACCCAATAGGATAGTTAAAAGGCTTCAATAGCTTCCCATAATTCAAACAAGTGAAGCTTAATCCAAAGCCAAAGGGACTGGGAATGAGAAACTGATGGCTAGAGAAGGGAATGGGTTTTTCTAGGCGAGGAGACATTTCTCAGAGTAGTGACAAGAAAGGAAGTGAAGATGAATGGAAGATTGGATATGAAAGTCAAACATGTACCTCCTTTAAGGCAAAAGGAGCTATTTTTAATACATACCACCTTCCAAGGGAGGAGGTAAGGGACATAGCAAATCAAACATTCTAGTTAAAAGCTCAGTAACAGCTTGTTCTCATTTGGCTTTATTTGGCCCAACAGATAAAATACGATGTCCAACTCTCTTTGAAAGTCTGTCATGAGACTTTATTGTACTGAGTCCTACTTGTTTCCTTGTGGGAACATCACATTTTACCTTGCTTTCCTCTCACAAGTCCAAACATGGTCACATTCAAAATGAAAGGCAAGTTAGTGCTCACTCACCAGGAATTTATTTTCATATATCTTAGAGTTAGAAAGGACTTTCAGATACATTATTATTCTCAGTCCTCATATCAATTCTGCAAAGTAGGTAGGATAGATATTATGTCCATTTTACAGATGAGGCACTAAAGCTAAAGGCTTAATTTTAAATGGACATGCTACTCTTACAATATCATTCCATCCATCATCTTCTCCCTCTTGCTACTACCACCCATTTTAATATAGGCCCTCACTTCCATCTACCTAGATGATTGACGCAACTTTGTAGTTAGTCTTCTTACCTCTATTCTATTCCTTAATATTATATGATCATAGAATTGAAACTGGAAGTGACCTAAAACATCATCTCATCCAACTCCATTCAGTGACATAGGATAAATTTGAGATTCAGAGAAATGAGTAAGTAGCTGAACCAGGATTCAAAACCCAGTCTTGTTCCATACAAATATAAACTACTAGTATTATACTCAAGACCAATTGAAAAACTCATAATGCTCTTAGCCTTTCTGTCTCTGGGTATTTTTCCTTCAATATTGATACTTCTGCATGGAACATTCCTTCTCCTCACCCAGACATAGCCCTCGGGTAAAGGAATTAACTTTGTTTTCTTTCACCCTAGAGAGCAGTGGAATGCAGTTCTCAAGAGACAGATTTGGGCTGAATATAGGAAAATACTTCCTAATATTTATTGTTTTCCAAAGGTCCAGAGACAAAACACTGTGGTGGAAAGAGTGCTAGATTTCAAGGTATGAAGACTTGAGATTTAATTTTATCTCAGGCATTCAGTAGCTTTTTGATCCTGGGCAAATCACTTAACTTCATTTAGCCTGTTTCCCTATCTGCAAAATGGGTATTATAATAATAGCTCCTACCTTATAGGGTAGGAGGCAATGGCAGCCCTTCTTCCCACCCTCTTAATCCCACACCTATTGGAGTCAAGCATAGAGTCCTATACTTTATTATGGAGACCCTTGCCCTAGTGCATTCTGGACTTATTAAAGTGACTGGTGAATGGAAGGGGAAGTATTATCCTTGGCGGCAGACTTTCCTGCTGACTGCCTTTTGAAGCCACATTTGTATTGCTTTTGGAAAAGGGTTGCTTGACCTCCTGATCTTGGTGGAAGAAGAGTAGTTGATCACTTTCTCTTAAATTTCCATTTTGGAACCAATTCAATCCAAATGGAAAAGGTCTCATACATAGCATCAAATACTCCCTCCATGAAGAAAACAAAGGAAATTTAAAAACAATGAACTATATTAAGGTCACTTGAAAGGTGACCTGCAAATTAAGAGGTAACACTGGTATTCTGGTAGCTAATTAATTCTACAGTTGTGCAAATAACATGACTGGCATTGAGAGATATGAATTCTTTTTTTGGAGGTCATTTCTTGTCACTCTATTATTAGGATTATTGTAGTTATGCATATTAGAAGTAAAAAATGTAATAGGCATAATTTATGAAAATTTACTGATGTTGATCTTTTTAAATTCTTCATTTAAGAAATTTAAGAAGATAGTATTGCACAGGGGATGAAGAACTGGATTTCCAGTAAAGAGGATCTAGATTCAGAAACATGATCTGTGAGCCTGAACAAGACATATGGACTCTTAAGGTTATAACTTGAAAAAAAAAGGTGCTCTTCTCCATTGGTAGAGGTATCAGTGCCTTTCCAGTAGTTTCTTATACTTATGAAAGCATAGGTGTGGCATCTCTTCCCACAAACCATATTATTTCTTATTCATATCTCATTAACTTTTCTGTTGTATTTTCAACCTTATAACAAGGGTGGCCAACATGAGCAGAAATGGGAGCAGGACCTCAATATTGTCATAAATAAAATGTCATTATAACACAACAGAGGCACACACATTTTAATATTATATTATCATGATTATTTTTTTCTGTTGTTGATGGGTTACAAAATCCCAAAGAATTCAGATTCAGAAGGAACCTCAGTGATCTTTCATTTGGTCCACTCCTAAACCAGAATCTCCTCTACAACAAACTTAACAAATACGTGTTTAGTTTTTAGTAAAATTTCCATCTATTAAACTCTCAGACATGACTTTAGACATAGTTCTCTCCTTTGGGATCAAGCAGAATAAGTCTAGCAAGAGTTATATGTTTTCCATAGTTTTCTCTCCTGTAATCTTTTCTCCACCAGTTCCTCTTCATTTGAGACTTTAAAAAGACATACCATTTAATTCAATTTAACAAAAATTGAGTAATCTAGAATGTATTTATCATCACTTACTACCTTGCTTGGCACTTAGTAGGCTCTTAAATGCTTGTTGGTTTGATGACTTTTAAGCAACTATCATGGGAACTGAATTCTGATAAGGATGATGAGTGTAAAGATCAAAACTAAACCATTTCCTGCTTTCAAGATGATTATATTCTAGAGGGAAGAAATGACATGTGTAGGAGAAAATATAATTCAGAGTTGAAAATGACAGTGACAATGACAGATTCAGACAAAGGGCCTAAGACTATTCAAGTAGTGAGAGAACACATTTGTCCATAGAAAGAATTAAGGAACTCATAAAATTACTTTCAATTAGAAGCTGAATTGGACATTGGAATTGAAAATTGAAAAAAAAAAGCACTTCCCATATACTCCCTATATATTTGCTTTAGGGGCTATAAAAGAAGTATATGGTTTTATACCAACCCCAATTCCTGTGTACCATCTTCCTTGTCTTAAATGATTTATTCATTGTCTCCTAAGTAGCTCCACCATTATCATAGATAGAAGGGATATTTGTATGGGAGCAGTCCCTCCAACTTTTATCCATAATGCATTCCTGGAGACAATGTTTTCTAGAAGACTGAATCCTGACTGAACAAGCTCTTTCCTTATGTGAAAACTAACAAATAAGCAGAGTAAAGATGTCAAGAAGTGAAGCATAGAATCACGAATTTCATAGTTGGAAGAAATCTCGGAAGCCATCTATTACAACTAGAGCTCATATAGGAATCTTTCCTAAAGGTCTTTATTTATTCTGAGTTGAATATGCAGAATTATAAAATGAAATGGTGCCAGAAATAGGTAATGCTTATCCAGAACTTGAATTCATTATAGATTAATCTCTGTATAATTAAAATGCTTATTATTTTGTTATTTACAAGTAAGGCAATGATTTTTTTTTTGCCTAGGACTTGGATTTAATTATTTTATTTTCAATGTGAGAGGCAATGTGATAGAATAGATCTAGGAATGATCTTGAAATCAGAAAGGTTTAGGTATCAAGTCTGACTCCGGCATTTACTATCTGTAAGACAATGGGTAAGTCACTAATCTCTCAATTCTTTCTCTGTAAAATGACTATAAATTTGAGAGGAGTTGCCTCTGAAAGCCAGCCCAGGTGATAATGCAGTCACTTAATTTCTCAGTTCTTTCTAACTATAAGTTTCAGAGGAATTGCCTCTGAAAAGTAGAAGTGACTCCTATACTGGAAGTTTTTATGGCCATCACAGGTCAAGAGCCCCCAAAAGTATGTTTATGTGAAAGCTAAAGGCAAAAATGTAATTGTACACCTAGAAAAATCAATAATATTCATTAGTCAAATATATTATATCTAAATAATTTTATGCTAAAGTCTACAGGTTTTGGTAGTGAAATTCAGCCAAGATATGAAGAGTCACTTACTTTGCAGTGGTAAGGGATGCCTGGGAGCTAAATGGTAGTGGCAATCTGCTTACTGCAAAAGACCTAAGAGCTACTCAGTTTCAATATTTTTGAAATGGGAAGTAGCATAGCACTTAAATTCTTAAATTAACACAAAGTGTTGATGACCTAATCTCTATATTTGGGCAGATTCTCAATTGGTTAAATGGCAAGATCAATAGAGCAGCCATAAAAAGGTCATTGCTCATTTGGAGTGAGATCACTAGTTGACATGTTCCAAGAGTGCAGTCTTTAAAAATATTTAGTTATGGCTGGAATGAAGGCATGAATGGCATAATTACCACATTTAAAGGTGGCACAAAACTAAGAGAGATAACACATTGGAGGATATAGTCTTGATCCAAAAAAATTTCAATAGCTGAGGTTGAAGCCAATGAGATGAAATTTAATAGAACTTAATGTAAAGTATTACACTAAAGTTCAAAAAACCAGTGGCATAAATATAAATTCAAGGGATCACAGATTAAAAGTTAACATGATAACTTTTTTTTTTACAGATGAAGAAACTGATGCTAGATAGCAGTTTGTATGTGGAAAAAAATCCAGAGGTTTAATGAACTACTTTGATTTAATATAAGTCTTTTAGTGTGGTATGAGAATGCCAAATGCTGATGAAACCTTGTATTGTATTAATAATGTGCAGAACAAAGGAGATAATGGTTGCATACTACTCTGTCATGGCCATGAGCCATTTAGAATTGTGTACTAAGTTTGGGGGATAATTTTAAGGGCATGAACTAGAGTATACGGAAATTGGATGGAGAGAGAATTAAGAATCATGGCATGTAGAGGCCGATTCAAGGAACAGATACTATTTAGCCTGAAGAAGAAACTGTTTAGGAAGGATGTACTATCTGTCATCAAATATTTGAAAGCCTGTTATGTGGAAGAGACATTAAAAGGTTCCATTTGGTCCCAAAGGTCAGAACTAGATTAATGATTAAGTGCAGAAAAAAGTTAGATTTGGGGTTAACATAAAGGGTTTTTCTCTTTTAACAATTAGAATTATCCCAAAGTAAAGCTGCCTTTGGTGATAGACAATTCTGTATTACTGGAAAGCTTAATGACTACTTCTCAGGAATTTTGTAACAAGAGTCTTCTTTGGGTATAGTGTCAATTAGATAATGTTTAAGATCCCTTTCAATTGAGATTTTGTGATTTGGATGCATTCCATTGAATTATTGCAGTATACAAGGAGATATATTTCAAATGAAGGAAGCATAATGTTTTATTGTAAGGAAGACTGTATTTTGGGTCAGAGGATCTAGATACAAATCTCATCTCTTTATGTGTGACCTTGGGTAATTCATTTATTCATCAAATCCATTGAATTCTATGATCCCAGTTAATAATAAGTATATATATATACATATAATTATAATATAAATTATTTGAGCTTCTCAATTTAACATTTGGTCAAGGCAACTCCCTAAGAGAAAAGTCAAGTTCTTCTATTTTTTCCTCCTTTCTTTTTCTTTCCCCTCAGGTAACATCATTAAACACATAATTTCTGGGGCAAGGAGAAGGAAAAGAGAGACTGAAAAACTGGAGCTAATCCTTTGACTACCCTTGGGGTATATTGGCTGCTGTTACTGAAGTCATATCTGGGGCTCAGGAAGGTAGAAACTATTGCCAATAATTGTTTAAAAGCACTAGTCTTTCTCCTACTCTGAGGATGCCTATAAACAATAGATAAAATCTGGAAGACCTGGAGCCTTTGCTCTGTTATAATTTAAACAATACCATTGTGGCAACAGAGCTGTGTGCTTTGGAAGAAAGCAGACTGAAATCATTTTGTGACAGACATTTTTCTCTGGAAAGCATGGTTAGTTGGGTGGCCTTTTCTAATTTTTTTTTAATTTTATGTTCTCTATAATGCATTGTCCCAGAGAAAATCTTATTAATGGCTATAATCAAACCAGAAGTTGCCAAATGACTGGGCAAGATCAATGGGCAGACTGGGCAAAGATACAAGATCAATGATGGCAGTATCCTTGACAACACCTATCTGCGATCTTTCCTTTTCTCTCTGGGGTGGTTATGTTAATAATCATGGAACCCTTGCAGGTCAGTGGTTACAGGACCCTTAAATTTAGGGTGCTTTCATAAATTTCCACATAACTAAAATATTTTTCTCTAAGAACAGACTATTATGATCCTTGAAAGATAATTTTACAATTCTATCCTATAATCTCAGAGATACTTTCATTATAAGTTACAAACTCCACAGCTTTCTCTGATATTTAAAATATTGTATGTGTTATTTTCTATACAAATATAACGACATTGATCTCCCTTATAGATTCTTGCATTTCATTCTCTTTGAGAATGACTGTTAGGACATAGAATAAATTACTCATGCAAAGTGGTTATTTTGATGAACACAGATTTGTAGATTTGTCTTTAAGTTATATGAACTAATCAAGACATATTTATTGCAATCAAAACATATTACTCTCTTGTTTTCAAGGGGAAATGTATGTGAATTACTGAATAAAATATGCCAAGACCAGATGCAGGATAACTAAGGTCACAGAATAATAATATATTACAGAGGAGGGGACCTAAGAGATAATCTACTTGAATTTACTCATTTGAAAATTGATACTCATAAAGGTGCCATAAGTGGAGCAAGGTCACACAGGTAAGTACCAATAGGAATTCCAAGAATAGCAACTGTAATGGTAAAAGGTCTCAATATCATGCCATGTGAAAAAAAGTTTGAAGGGTTTTGGAGCTCTTTAGCTTAAAACAGAGAAGAGTTGGGAGGCTAATGATTGCTATATTAAGATATTTGAACAGTTGCCAAATGGAAATGGCAGAATTAGAAGCAATGGGTATGACATCCTCTTTGTTTTTTAAAAAGTTACATGAGTTATTATTTTGGATTTTCTGAAGCATAGATATTCAATACACTAGAGTCCTTGATAAGAAAGATCTTGGCTCCTTTAAAAAATTTTTATTGATGTCTATTGTTTTTTTATATAGCTCCAATTCTCTCCATATCTATTCTTCACCCTCCAAAAAACTCATCTTATATAGTAAATATTTTTTTTCAAAAAGAAAAAGGGGAAGGGAGCAAAAAGGCAAAAAAACAATCAATATATCAAAAAAATCTAACAATATATGCAACTTTTCAGCCTTCTGCTACTTGTTCTTGATGCCAACTCTGTCTATAATTTCATACCAGAGGCAAGCACAACACTTCAAAAATGAACTGTGAACCTCAAAAGAGAGAATAGACACTTTTATATGAACCTGAAGATAGATTTTTGCCTTTACACATAAAGTAAGTGTCAACATATGAAAAAAAGCTTCTTAGAAGGAGTTAAGTGTTGGGAAAATATAAGTTTCTTTGTTAAGCAAAATCTTTTCTCATGGGACAATTGGCATCCTTGATTTTAAGTTCTAGGTTTATTTCTACTGACTGGATTAGATTGAAGATGGTCCTTGCTCTTGGGAGACTGATTCTTTGCCTTCTCTTTATTTTAAATTAAAATTTAAGGTGTTTGGGTATATGATGAAAATAAGAGAGGAGAGATGAAAAGGGAATCTTTTTAAAAAAATAGGAATAATCTATCAAAAAGAAAAAAAGAAATATTCCCACTGGAATTGAGCTTTCATCAGCAGGTCATGAAGACTGCTTTAAATTTGGATTCTCACATTTTACTGATGAGCTTATGAGCTGCCTGGTTAGGAAAAGAAAAGAGGGCATCAAGCCAGAGCCAAAGGAAATGGCCAGATTAAGGTTATGACTCCCTAATAAGGAAAGGGCGGGCTGACAGGGCTGGATAGTAGGCAATACATGAGCACAAGTAATTAAGCATGATTGTTAATTTCACTCACTCTAATTTCCAGAATAACCACCTTCAGAAGATGGAACTTTTGTTAATGACATCAACGTTAAGCAGCCAATGAACATTTTCATGGCTTCATTGGAGTTCCCAGAAGCCTTATTTGGGGTGATGGGAAACAGTACTCAGAAAGATAACCACAGCAGGGCCATTAGGAAGTGACATAATTTGAATTCAAATATCCATCCAAGAGGGTCTCACAACACCTGCCAGTTTGGAAGGAAACATGTTTTCTGAGCCTCTTCGGCTTATCTCTAGTTCTTATTAAAAATTCTTAATAAAGGCCAAGCAAGCAAGTCCAAAAATAGTCACTGTAAGCAGGAAAGAAGTCAATAGTTATATTCTTAAAGTTCTTCTGACAAAGAATAAAACATATATAGTACATTCTTTTGTTGGAGAAGAAACAGTATTTTTTTTTTAATCTTGGCTTTGTTTTTGTTTTGCAAATATTTTATTTTATTATGAAGAAATGATGTAAAAATGTTGTCAGATAAATATGTAACTGGGATATGGGAAAAGATGGACTAGTTACATAATGAGATCAAAGTATGGCTAGACAATAGATGGAAAGCCTGAATATATAACTGATGGCCTTAGAAAGGGAGCCAGCAATTTCTTTGCTAGGTGAAGATAAACAAAAGAGGATATGATTTTTATTTGCTTGTAAATATCCAGAATAAAGAAAGGAATATATCCTTGTTGATTCTCTATGTCTTTTTAAACCTTAATTCATTTGCATGCCAAGTAAAAAATATTTTAGGAATGAGATGCCTCAACCTCCACACAGTCCCTAAGAGAGGTTTTTAAAAATAAAAGCCTTCAAATAGATCTGAAATACAAATTCACAATTGGCGTTAAGTGGAAATTTTAAGAATTTTTAGCCAAAATCCAATAGTTGATCTGGACCATGAGCCTCAAACATTACCAGTTAAAGTAATAACTTAACCTTAGTATGGGGGGGTGGTTCCTGAAGGTATTTTGTTTATTTCTGAGCTTATTGTTGCTTTTATTTTTTTCTAGTTCTCTTTTAATATATGCAATGGCTCCTAAATCTTGGCTATGAGCTATTAGTTAACCCTTAACAGAAAGAGTCTTTTGATCCATCATATTTTAGTAAAGAGCTTGGTGACCAAAAATATCATTATTTATCCAGCAGTAATGTAATGTTCAGTTACAGCTCTCAGTAGAGAGAAGAGAGGTTATCTAATGAAATTGATGTATTGAAATCACCAAAAGATATCAGCAGCCCAGCAGAATCACTTAACCAGTCTTGTACCTTACCAACACATGTTCCTTATGTGTATTTTCTCTATACGTGTGTCCTGGTCACATTTCCTTTCTTTCTGTTTTTCCCATTGGTGATATGGTTAAATTACAGAATTGTTCCCTATGTATACATCAGAGGATCTTTTCTTATCAATTGATTTTCTAGGCTGTTTAATATTTTTTTAAATTAATTGTCCTTTAGTCAAATTGCTGGTTAGAAAGAGAAAGTTATTGTTGAAGTCTTGAGAATCTGATGCCTTGAATCTTGGGAGCTAGGTGCTACATTATATATGAGGTGAATAAAAAGATAGTTTTCAAAATTTTGGATTAACCTCCTCCTCAGTAGATTTATGGGAAAACATGAACAAGCAATGCATAAAATACAAAGGCAGGCATTGGATGCAATCTACATCTTTGGAAGACATTTCAACTTCAGTAAGATCACAATTCCATGATATATCAGAAAATAGATATGAACCGATAAGAATCATCAGTCAATTCAGATAGAAAAATGCCATAAATCAATGGAAAAATCAGCCAAAGTAGTTACCTATCATTATGTAGTCAGAAGAACATTTGATTGTGTGAATTTGTCATTTTTCACTTTGTTTCTATATTATGAAAACAATGTCCAAGTAATAGTGTCAGAAAGAGAAGGGTCTGCTAAGTCTCATACCAAATTTAAAAAAAAGTTAACACTAGACTTTTTATTATCCTTTTTTTTCCCTTAAGTTCTTTACACTTCTCTCCACAAAGAAATGTAAAAAAGTTTCATATCCTACTCTGTATTTGGGGAGTATTCAAAATAATAAATACATTGATCTAGGCCAATTGATCATGAAATTGCCAATTTTCAAGGACCCTATGAGTTGCCTTTACTTCATGGATGCCTATCTCATACCTTTCTTTATTGTGTTCCTATTTTCCTACTTCCCCTTTCTCATTTATGTGGTCAGGTGGCCCCTTACATTTCCTACCTAACTGGGGCACTTAGACAACCTATTTCTGCAAGATCTTGTCACTATACCATGATTTACTCTTGCAAACCTATCATCATATAACTTAATCAATCAAACATTTATCAAGTACCTGCTCTGTGCTAAACACAATGCTAAATGCTAGAGATATAAAGAGGGACAGCTAAGTGGCTCAGTGGATAGAGCACCAGCCCTGAAGTCAGGAGGACTTATAAATTCAAATCTGACTTCAGACACTAAACTAGTCCTAGCTGCATGATCCTGGGCAAGTCACTTAATTCCAATTGCCTCAGGGAAAAAATAAAGTTATAAAGAAAGGGAAAAGACCTTTGCTTCAAGGATCTGATCTAAAAGGGAGACACACACAACTATGTACAAACAAAAATATGTATGGAATAAACTGAAAATACTTAGGAGGCATTAAGGAGGATCAAGAAAAACTTGTGGAAGATGAGATGTTAGCTGGGACTTTAAGATATTTTCAGAGGCCATTATGTACTATTGCAAGTTTTGTAAACCTCGTTTTTACAAATGAGGAAATTGAGGTTTAGGAAAGGCAAGGATTTGTCCAAGTTCACGCAGCTAGCAAATACCAAAGCTGAGAGTTGAAGCCAGATACCTAACCCTAAGTCCAGAGCTTCATTCTTTCTCTAATCATTACAAGTCCCATAGAACAGCAGAATCAATCTCCCAAGTCTCTGGAACAGGAAAAAAATATTCCCCCAAACTCTTCTAATATCCTTAAATAAATACCAGGAAGGCTCAAGTAAATATTCAGAAAGGAAAGGTTGTCCTTAGAGCTAAACAACCTTAAATTGTTTAAATTCCTAAAGGCCAAATAAAAGAAGCAGACTCTAGGTAAATGAGTGGGATGTTTACTCACCAACTGGATAGTTTTCTAATTTAATTTGCTGGGGCATTGGGAACACTGCTGACCATTTGAAATGGATGGTTTGTTGTCTTAGATTTCAATGACTGGAATATTTTGCAAAGGCCTCTGAGACTGGAGAAATTTGAACATTATCATGCTTGCTACATGAAGGAGGGTTGCTAGATTATCTATGGCTGAGGATAATTGTGTAAAGTATGAGATCTTATCACTGGACATATTATTCAAACAGGTTTTTCAGTAGGGTAGCTATAACTAAACCAAAATAAATATGATTTAGAATGTTCTTATTCAAGGGAGTGATTGTGCACATTGGCCAACAGCTGAGAGCTATAAACTATGCTTGGGAAATTAGACGGAGACAAATATTTTAACTCTATTGGAATAAACTGGAGTGGAATTTTGGGGAAAGGAACTTAATTGCTGAACAAAATACATCTTGGAAGAAAATGTAAAAACTGACCACTCCTACAAAAGGGCAGCTATCCAGACAAAAGCTTGAAGAAATTAGAAACTTGGGTCTTCTACAGCCAAGTCCCCTGATTGCTGGCATAGTACAAGAGGAACAGAGCAAGTGTATAATTCTTGATCATACCAACCCCCAGCACTGGTCTTGACAGCTGGGAGTCAAGGCAAGCAGAATGTTGCAATTGTGGTGAGATAAATGGACCACCCATTCTTTTTTCTTATGATACAAGTTGATGCTATTTTTTTCTACAATTTAGAAGAGGACCAATGATATCATGAGGTGACATCGATTCATGTATGAGTTAGACTTAAGTGAAACAAAATGTATAAAATCATCAATTTTACTTTCTCTTCCAAAGTCATCAAAATCCAGTGGTAAGACAAAAGGTAAGAGGCCTGGCAATGGCCTGGGATTCAGTGGATGACCTTGATTGTTCCAGGGTCTGACCAGACTGTAAGTACTCTGTAGTGCCTGCTTCATCCACCTTCATGACCATTGGAACATCATTCTCATCTACCCATTTTACCATGGGAAATCTTCTTATGATTGGGGCAGACCCCTTATTAAGTCAACAATAGGTCTGAGTCTTATCAGCTACTCTCAACCTTGTTTAACTCAAATGCTGACACAATTTACCAGGTATAGCTATTGCCCCTTCTATAGCTTCTTGGAGCCACAGGTGAGAACTGAGTGCCAGATAGACATTAAAGTGAGATGAAAAGGGCTGAAAGGATGAAAAGGGCTCAGCAAGCTCTCACACCAGAAATGCTAATCATCTTACAACACCCTGTACACCCCACAAGTTCGTAAACCACAGTAAACAGGATAAGCCACAGTGGCATAATGGATAGAATGTTGGGTTTGCAAGTAAGAAGTCCTGATTTCAAATCCTGCTTCTGATTGTCCAAATTTAATACTTTCTACTTCTTTACTAACAATATAGGCATAAGCAAGTCATTTAACTTGAGTTTCAGTCACTTCATCTGCAAAATGGGGATATAAAAATGAAATTAGATAACATACATTAAGAACTTCACAACCTTGACAAAAGGGTCATATAAATAAAAATTATTGTTATTCACTAGTCAAAAAAAGAAAAAAAGAAAAAAGAGAACATTTGTATGCTTGAGACTAAAAGCTAGATAACAGTCTATAATAGCCCCAGTGATCTGTTGAACCGGATTTTTGAGTCCTAGGTAATTGGTCAATATTTCTAATGATAGAAGGAAATTAAAGATAAATGTCTTAAAGTAAGACATATATATATATATATATATAAGCATATATATTTCTGTGTATATATGTATATATGGTAATTGCATATGCATATATATTTTGTATATATATATATATGTATATATATATATTTTTTTTTTTTTTGCTGAGGCAATTGGGGTTAAGTAACTTGTCCAGGGTCACACAGCTAGGAAGTGTTAAGTGTCTGAGACCAGATTTGAACTCAGGACTTTCTGACTTCAGGGCTGGTACTCTATCCACTGCACCACCTAGCTGCCCCTTTATATGATTTTAACCAATCATTTGGTTTCTTTGTTAATTCTATTCCTCTAAGTTTTTGAGCATCTGCTGTGTCTAGTTTTTTTATATATAAAGCTTTTTATTTACAAAACATATGAGTGATTTTTCTACATTGACCTTTGCAAAAACTTTTTTTCCCAAGCTTTTCCCCTCCTTCCCCCCACCCCCCACCCCTAGATGATAGGTAATCTAATACATGCTAAATAGGATAAATTATATGACAAATACAATACATGTATACATATCTATACAGTTATCTTACTGCACAAGAAACATCAGATCTAGAAAGAGAAGAAGAAAAAACAACCTAAGAAGGAAAACAAAATGCATGGAGATATTCACAGAAAGCATTAAAATTCTGTGTTGTTCACACTCAGTTCCCACAGGCCTCTCTCTGGATGTATATGACTAGCTTCATCGCTGAACAACTGGTTTGAATCACATCATTGTTGAAGAGAACCATGTCCATCAAAATTGATCATTGTATAGTCTTGTTGCTGTGTATAATGTTCTCCTGGTTCTGCTGATTTCACTCAGCATCAGTTCATGCAAGTCTCTCCAGGCCTCTCTGAAATCCTCCTGTTGGTCGTTTCTTACAGAACAATAATATTCCATAACATTCATATACCATAATTTATTCAGCCATTCTCCAATTTTTGGGCATCCTTTCAATTTCCAGTTTCTTGCCACTACAAAAAGGGCTGCCACAAACATTTTTGCACATGTGGGTCCCTTTCCCTCCTTTAAAATCTCTTTGGGATATAGGCCCAGTATATTTGGGATATAGACCCACTGCTGGGTCAAAAGGCATGCACAGTTTGATAACTTTTTGAGCATAGCTCCAAATTGCTCTCCAGAATGGTTGGATCCGTTCACAGTTCCACCAACAATGTATCAGTGTCCCAGTTTTCCCACATCCCCTCCAACAGTTATCATTATCATTTCCTGTCATTTTAGCCAATCTGACAGGTGTGTAGTGGTATCTCAGAGTTGTCTTAATTTGCATTTCTCTGATCAATAGTGACTTGGAGCACCTTTTCATGTGACCAGAAATAGTTTCAATTTCTTCATCTGAAAATTGTCTGTTCATATCTTTTGTGTGTCTAGTTTTGTAGTATGCAAAATGCTACAACTTCAAGGAGCCGATAATCTTTAAGTCAGATTGGACATATACACATGAAGCATTGATTGGCCATTATGAAACCATTAGAGAAAGACTAGAGACTATGTATTAGAGTACTAGATCAAATGTAATCAAGTACAAAGTCTAGATAGTATTAGGGGAGTTAGAAATCAAAAAGATTAGTGCTCATTGAATTTATTTAGGAATTTATTTCATCTCCTATATGGAGGAGATGAAAAGAACAATGTGTTATAAGGAATCATTAAAATTTGATTAAGAGGATAGAATTGTTGCAACTTAGAGGGAAAAAGTTTAAGTAAAGATGTAAATTCAGGAATGAGTATCCTCCTAACCCCTTTCACTAATGCTTCACCCCAAAATTATAGCCCATTGTCTGACACAATGATTAGCATATAGCAAGCATGGAATAAATTCTTTTTTCACTCATTCATGGCTTATACATGGGAGTTATAGAGTACAACCCAACTATAGTGGAAAATGCATTATAAGGGAGACTAATACAGAAACATTGGCAAGGTAAGGTAGGCCCATGGTTACTAAGATGAGAAGTTTGGACTTGTTCCAATGGACAGTGGGGAGTCATTGTAGACTTTGAGCAGAGAGCACTTTGGTGAAAGCAAGTATTTTAGAAAGATTAATGGGACAGCTGTGTGCAGGGTGGATTGGGGGTAGGAATGAGGAACTGAAGGTAAAGAGACTGGTTAGAAGGCTATTATAGCAATCCAGAAAAGATGTGATGATAGCCACATGGGATTAAGGAGAGTAAGAATAACAAGGAAGGCATGAGTCAGAGGGTTATTCAGGAGGAAGATTCAAAAAGGCTTGGTGACAGGGATTGCATAGTGGAAGATATCTCCAAGATTTTAAGCTTAGTGAGTGGGCGAATTTGAAGCTGTGGGGCATATCAGTAATACTGCAAAAGAAATGGTTTTATTCAATTGCACTGTACTAATAACACATTAGTCTGGCCATATAAAGTAGCACAATTTCATTCATAATAGTTTCATTTTAGGACATCCCTGCAAGCTAAAGAGCTGAATCAGGGTTAGACATGGTAAATAAGGGAAAGTAATCTAACAGAATTATTTGTTTGACAAATATGAATTTATCTACAGAAGGATTGTGGGGGAGGTGGAATGGGTATAGTAGAAGACAAGCTTCTATATACTGATAAAGAGCTTTAGCATATATTTGATGTAAGCAATTCTGGATTTCATTGGTTTCCTCCAATCTCAGGCCTTTCTCTAATCTTCCTGATAACCATGTCAGCAAGCCTGCTTTCCCCACATGCCACCCACTGAGATTACTCCTTCCATAAATGCTAAGATTTTGAGGAACAAGACCTAGAAGGAAAATAGGTCAAACCTCCCTCCCAACGTTAAGACAAAACAATGATTTTGATTAAAATGAAATCTTTTATCCATTAAAGGAACAAAGAATGTTTAACCTGGAGAACATAAAACTTAAAGGGAACCATCTTTATCTGAAGAGCTATAACAGAGAAGAGGGATAAGACTTGCTCTTTTTAACCCTATAAGGCAAAAAGAAAAGAAAAGAATAGAAGTAAAGTGGGAAAAGAGAGATTTAACTTTTAAGTAAAGATGTATTTAACTTTAAATAAAGATAGATTTAGCTTTAAGTAAAGATAAATTTAATTTTAAGTAAAGGGAGAGAATCCTTAATAATTAGCCTTCAAAAATTGAACAGATTGTCTCTTGAAATTGGATAAGTTTTTATTGCATGGACTATAGAAGGAATTATCATTCAGGAATAGGTTGAACTACTTGTTTTCTGAGTTTTCTAGACTCCATTCCCTTACCTTAACTTCCTATCTCCCACCTTACTTGATGAACCTGTTGTCCTCTAGAGGTGTTGGGATCCAGTTCAGTTGGCCTACTTCCTATTTGTTCCTAAATTGCAAAACATGCCATCATCCCTAACTTCTTATACAGTTAAGCTTTTTTGAACATTCTTATTTTACATATACAGCCAAAAATTTCCCAAGGGCAGAATATCTAGAACCTATTCTCAAGATGTCCTGTCTTCTCTCCTGTGCTATTCCAGTCTGCCCTGTGTGTTCCCCATTCATCTTCCTCCTGAAACAGGAAACCTGTTGTTTCCTCTGCCCCTTCTCACCTTCAGCCAATCCATAGTCTAGTGGCTCAAAGTGCCTGTTGTTGCCTCGTCTTCCAGTATCTCTGGTATGAGCCAGTGAATGGGCCCCAAGGTGGGGAGAGTGATCCAAAGTGATCTTCCAAGATCCTTCAGGTATTGGAGCAGGGAAGTGTGGGAGATTTCTAACAGAACTGGAGATAAGGTACCCAGAAAACAAAATCTCATTAGAGTTCTGGAAAGGGAAGAAAGAAGAGACCAAGGCAATGGGGGCTAAAACTGTCAAAGAGTCAGAGAAAGGTCTTTGCTCTTTGGACATATATTGATTGAATGTTTTACTAATGAAAAACTGCATGGAGACTTCCTCCATTCCCACCCTACCAATCTGAAATATACTAACTCCACATTTCTTTCTATTGAGATTCTTTTCCTTCAGAACACAGGTCAAGTGTTCTCTCAACCATGACAACTTCCTGACATCCCCTTAGTTGAAAGCAATTTGAATTCTTCATTTTTCTTAAGATATTTTTGAGAAGGTGACTCCTTTGTCCTTATCACCTCCATAAAATCTCTCCGGACATGCTTATTGCCTCAAATGAGATAAATCACTTATCACAATGCCTTGAACATCATAGATGATTTATAAATGGGTTTGTTCCCTTCTCCTTTCCCTACCTCCCTAAACCCTTGTTACTTTCCTTTATTTTTCTAATTAACTGTATTACTCTGTATATGCAATATTATCTTTGAACTTGCAGCCTATCCTTCCATTAGAATGTAAACTCCTTTAGGGCAGACTATTTAATATTTTGCTTCTGTATCATCAGCACAACAGCTTGCATTTATTGTACCAATATTTGTTGAATTGAATCAAATTCTATTGTTCAATATTGTATCAAATTTTATCTTTCAAATTAGATTGAAAAATAGGAAAATACTTTTGTTTTTCATTTTTGCACACCTTGCACATAGTAGTCACTTGCTAAATCCTTTCTGAATTGAATATTAGAGAAGTAGAAATGTGAAAAGAGACAAATTAAAACTTTTGGTAACCTGGGTAAAAGAAATGTTTATCACAATGATTTAGGTTAATTACTTACCATTGATGTCATATTACCATGTACCAAATTAACTTTTTGTAAATATTACTTGATTATAACAGTAATCTCTATACATAGAGGAAAAGTCTTCAACAATGTTTGTTCATATAATTTTCTTCTATTTGTGTGGCATGTTGGTCATAACTAGTCTTATGGGGAAAAAACAGAAGGAACATTGTCTTTGGTGTCTTTAATAAAACAGTTAAATATGATGTGATATTAAAACCCCAGTGCATATTATTTGGCCCCACAGAGCATACACTTGATATTAGGATATAACAGAATGATGTCTGTAACACAAAAGTTAATGCTGAAGGATGTCATATTCTTAAGTACATACCATTTCTTTGCAAAATGTGGGTGTTGTACCATCTTACAGAGAAGTTATTTGGCCATCTTTTTTGTGTCTCCTTAATGAATGTTTCTGGCTAATTTTTGATTGTTGTTCATGTAGTCCTCTAGTATACAGAAAAAGAGAATCTTCCTGGGCTTTTGTGCACCAAGAAAAACATATGAAAAAATAGACTGAAATGCAAATATACTATCATGTGAAATTGTTAAAAGTTCTGGACTTTGCCTTTCAATTTTGAGCTCTAGTCTCACAGTTTTCAGCTTCCAGATTTTTTTAATGATTGGCCTGGACTTAAAACAAATAAAATTCGTTGTCAGAGATATTTGAAACTAAAATAGGAAGTCTCATTATTGCTCTATTGGTCTACAACCAAGATTCTTTCCTGTAGTATTAAGTGTGAAACTAACCCTTAGGATTATATTTGTCAGGCATGGGACGTTGGTGCCCTCTTGAGGTAGAAAAAATGAGGAAAAAAAGAAAATTGCTTTTGAGAGGAAGAAGCATCAAATAAATAGATAGTTTTTTCCTTTGAACTGGCTCGTGCTACCCTAGAGTACAATCTAGAATTACCTTTAATATAACTTGTGCTCTTTTCACTCTTCCAGTGAATACTTGACCTAATGATCAGATTTCCTAAGAGTTTCCCCAACCTGTTTTTTGGAGGTAGCTAAATCCCTTTTGGAGAGGCAGAGCAGGTTCCTTTACAAGATTTTCCTAGCTAATTAGAGAATGACAGAATTTTTAAAACCAAGGGAAACTTAGAGATCATATAATCCAACACCTTTCTTTTGCAGAAGAAGAAAATTGGGCCCAAAGAGGGATAATAACTTCCACTTGAAAGGAGGTCAGAATCCCTTGCTAAACAGTTTCACAGCTCTCACAATTCAGTAGGGACTGTTTAGTTACTTTTTTTCTTTTCTTCCTTCTTATACTAGAGACTAAAAATATTCTTCTCTCCCAGAATGACAGTGTTTGGGGGAATCTGTGACTCTCCCTTTTCCCTTTGCAATTTCAAATTCTGAATAACTTGAATAATTCTATGCAGATGTCCAGGGAGGATTCTGGTAAACTGGGACAGTTGGAGAAAAAGCAGGGTGTAGAACTAAAAGAAGTGCTGACTCAGGTAATAGGGACACTGCTTCACTGCCATGTAAGTTGTAATATGTTGCCTAGGGCTAAATTGGAACTAGCAAGAGAAGTCAATTTGTAAGGTACTAGGGCAGCTAGGTGACACAATGGCTAAAGCCCAGGTCTGGAGTCAAGTTCAAATCTGAACTCAGCCACTTACTATCTCAATGTCTGTGGGTAACACTTAACCCTATTTGTCTCAGTTTCCTTATCTGTAAAATGAGTTGAAAAAGAAAATGGCAAACCACTCAAGTATCTTTGCCAAGAAAGCCTGAAATGGGGTCGTGAAGAACAAGAAACGACTGAACAGCATGGAAAATAGTTCCTCTAGAACATGGAATATGTCTTGTATGGGATGGCTGGAGTCACCAAGTTTTGCAAAACAGAAAATACTAGGAACATGGCTAGATTAAAGCTATAACCTAGGCTAGCAAAGATCCTGAGGAAGAATAACTTGTTTCTAGTCAATGTGTGTTACCTGGCATACAGGAGGTACTTAGTAAACATTTGATTCATTGTCATCATCATTAATCATTATGGCTAAGGAAAATTGGGGAATGGGGGAAGACTATAGTCAACAATAAGAAGCTATACTAGGGGATAGTAAATGAAGCTTGTGACAAATCGCATCAATTGACCACCATATGCTAGAAGCTAAAGAAAGCTTTAGAAGTCACAGAATGCTTGAAAAACAATGCTAGCAGAGAGAAAAAAACAATCTTCAGTAGGTAGCAGAAACTAGAGATATTTGTAAGAAGCTAAACAGAAATGTAAGGGATGGAGACTTCAGGCAGATAAATTAGACATTCAGACAGACAGACAGACAGATAGATAAACAGATAGAAATAAAGATAGATAGATAGATAGATAGATAGATAGATAGATAGATAGATAGA
>JAJPUD010005727.1:117600-150114 GCA_023553655.1 Myrmecobius fasciatus
AGAGAGAGAGAGAGAGAGAGAGAGAGAGAGAGAGAGAGAGATACTGGTCAGTCTTGTCTGTAAAGTTATCATCATAGATGTCAAGATACCCCAAAGCCAGACATTGACAACTCCTAAGGAAGAGGTAATGGCTCAAAAAATGTCAGCAAGGACATGGTTACTGTAGACCTTTTCACATAGATTTGTTACTTCCAATTTCTTTGGTGTTCACCATGTATGAGATTTCAGGGAATCTGGAAGCATGACCCGATGAAATTTTTTATCTTGTAAACAGATTAAATAAAACACACAAATCACAAAAAAAGTCACAGGGATGAATGCTCAGGAACTCTGAAATCTTACAGTAGTTTTGCTCTACTGTGATGTTACCTTTTCTTTTTCTTTCAATGTTGGAGAAACAATACTGTGAGATTCTCCACATCTAGTATCATTAGAAGTAGTTTTTCACATTCTGCTTTTTTTCAGTCCTTTTACATCTTGGCTATCTCAGCGCAAGTATGGGAAAGAGAATGATCAAAGAAGTTATTTCTTTCCCAACACTTTTACCCCTGTTCAGCTGCACTGCCATCCCTACTGTGCTAACAATAGGACACTACTCCTACTGAAACTTCCCTGTTGAATTTGTACTGCACAGGCTATCCAAAAGTATAAGTGCATCTAGTCTTTTAAAGATTTATTTATACTTCATGTACTTAGCAAGCTATATATTATATAGATTATCGTTTTACTATTATTATGACCATTATCTTGATTATTTTCGAGTCAGAGAACTTGATCTGATTTATATTTCTTCTCTCTGTGAAGTGTAGTACTTCAAAATACTATTTCATTAATTTGAAGCCATCTCCTGTAATTTAGCTTTTCAGATTTCTATTTCCATTTTTAAAAAGAATCCCTTCACACTGGGCAAAATCAGCACTTTAAAAATAGGTACATTCGTACTTTAAGAGTTTTCTGTTCTTTTCCCTCACAGGCTTTAAATTGTGAGTTCTTTGGGGAAACTGGTAAACCTGTTAGCCACAATTTGTATAGCAGTTCTTCAAAGGTTTAAAGAAAATTAGATATGTACTTTATCTTAAACCTTCTGAAGGATGTATGAGTTTTTTACCCATCTGTTGGAGCCTGCCTCAATCATGTACATTGAAAGAGTTTCAATTAAGCTACTGTAGATAAAGGGCTAGTAGGCACTAATCAAAATTTCATCTGCAGAAAAACGGCAATTTGAAATCACCTTCCTTTTTCATCAACATAGAAGGAAGAGATTAATTTTTTATATTCTGCTTCCACATCCGGTAGGCAGTGAGGGATCACCATGAATAGTGGCACCTGTACCATCATTCCATGGGTAAAAATCTAAATACCCTTGAGTTTCATTGACATTTCATATCATTTAGCAGGCATTGCTGAAAATTATTGATTCTCTAAATACTCTAGGTGATCAGTCCCCTAAAGTCACCAGATTAAATGACTCAGGTGATCAATGTGCCATTTGATGGGTGTTGCTAATTCCTTTTAGTGACTTAACACCTGCTATCAACTGAGCAGAGACAGTATTAGGATCTGGACCTGTCATTTTACTGACATAGGAAAATCCCAGATGAGGAAACTCTCTCTACAAAAGCAGACTGACACTTTCTTTGTAAAATAAAATTTACCTTTCAAAGTCACCTACAGCATGGAGAGGTCAAATGACTTACTCAGGCTGACACACTCAATATAATCCAAAGATAGCTCTCATCTAGCATACTATGGCTGCCAAGTTAATTTGGCTTGAAATACCAAACTGAAGAACACAGTCAAATGGAAGTGGAGGTGGGAGCAAGAAACAAAAGGAAGTGAATAAATTCCTACCAGAAGGAACTATACCTCCTATAAAAATATGCTTAGATCATTAACAAATTATAAAAATTTACATTGTTAAAGGGCATTTTTGAAGACTTATTATGCTAATCAAGTTTTCCACCTACGTAGTTCAGAGTGCTGAGTTACAAACTTATGCCTTCTAAAATGGAAAGCTAAAATCCTGGGGGAAAGAGATGCTAAAGTAAAGTGTAAAAGTTGTGGTCAGGCTATTGGTGGGAGGAAAAGATATTTTGCTACCTCACCAATCTCAAAATTGCCAGAATTATAACTAACACGTGTAGCCTTTGAAGTTCTACAATGTGCTTTATGCGTAGTATCTCATTTGAGGTATTTAAGACAAAGTATCAAGGTTACATATTCTAATAGGCCAGAAAAATCCCTTAAAATGGAGATTGAACAAATATTTCCATTGGCATTTTCTTACTAAATCACTATGTCAGGCCAAAAAAGAAAAGAAGGAGAAGAATTGGAAATTCCATTACATAATGGTGGCCAAGCTCTTACTGGTCTTATTATGTAAAATCAGTGTCCCAGCTTCCTCCAATTTCTATTTGATATGTTAAACTAACTTGTGGTGGTCAGACCTGACCTGGTAGGGAAAAAGGAGAAAGTGTACTATAACATGGTGTGCACTGAGGAAAATGATAAACCGAAGATTGCTTCCTCAATCTACTATCAATTTGTTTTATATAGTCTTTTCTTTCTTTTACTCAAAGACCACCAATGTACCTCTATTGCTTTTATGAAGAAAAAAGCCCAAATAAACAAAAAAAAACCTCTTCAGCTTAGCACTATTTGGCTCCAACCTGTCTTTTAACCTAATTTCATATTATACTCTTTCACAAACTCTTGCAGAAAAGTTAGCCTGAATTCACTCTTCTCTTCATTTACACAAGCTACTTCTGTCTTTTTCTATCTTTCCAAATCCTCCACCTTCTTTTAAGCTCATCTATAATTCTTTGAAAACTTCCACAAAGACTTTTTTACCTTTTCCTTTTAATTATTAATGTTCTCTACCTCTTCTACTTCACTTTGTGTTTACTTATCCAAATGTATGTTTTATCATATTGCCACATTACACCAAACCACACACACCCCCATACACAAATACACACACATACATATAAACACACACACTCACTCACTCACTACTACTGACTGCTCAATTCCCCACTGAAAGATTCTGCTGCTTTCTGCTGTGACTTGAAAGGTGGGAGAGAAGGAATAGAAGAGAGTAGCTGGACTTTGGCTGCTGAGATGGATGTGAGGAGAACGAAAGGGATAGAGAAAGAAATGACTATAACCTTGGGATTGTTCAAGGACTGGAAGAGAGGAATAGGGGATAATGATGCCAGAGTATCTGGCTGTGCTTTTGCCCTGGCTGCTGGACAAGAGTTAGGAGAGCTCTAAGCCAATCTCTTTCCCTGTGGGGAGTTGCAGCAGACCTGAGTGTGAGCTAAAAAGTAGTGGTATTGGAAGCTAGCCTCTCTTTGTACCCCCAATGTTTGGCTCAGTGCCTAGAACATAGTAAATACTTAATAAGCACTTGCTGTCTGACTGCTGAATAACGGGCTTATAGCAGGCAGGTAGGAGGAAACAAAAGTGAGGAGAAATCATTACTTAAATCCAAATTGTCAGTGGTTAACCTTACATAGAACTCAGAGATAACAGAGCCATCAGAACACAAGCTTAACCAGATAGGTATTGATCCTCTTGGAGGCCATGAGTATAACAATGCAGAAGAAGGCTGTCTAGCTTCTCATGGGAACAGCTGACAGAGAGGCTGAGAGTACATATCTAAAATGTGTCTAGAGACGCCTTCTTGGGTTTATGGGAAACTTGGGTCTTGGAGAGATTGTAGGCAAATAGCTTATGTACTTATTGGTATTTTATTATGTTCTGATTGTATTTTTTTATTTGTGTTTTGTCATGATTTGGAAAAAGACCACATACATTTAAGACATGCTTATGCAATTGACTCCATTAAACCATGCTCACTTGATTTCAGTTCTCTGAAAAAGAGAAGATCAGTGTAGAGGTTAGAACTTTCTTAGTGAATGGAAACTTAAATTAGGATTCTAATTGGATGAATACCTATTGAAGAGACACCCTTAGATTAACAAGATGAACAACTTCCATTTACAGAAGCCTAGATATTATGGACAGAGAGAGCAGCTTTCTGAGAATCATAAAGAGACTGACATTTCCCCTAAGAATGCCTGGTGTTGGTTGGAGCAGTTTTCATGGTAACGATGGGAGTACTAGCTTTTGTATTCCTATTACTAAAAAAGTCAAGTAACTAGACACTGCTCACTGGGGATTAATTTTTTCTTAACTTTGGATAAATTTTGCAAGACTTTTTTTTAACATTTTTGTGTGCTGTGGATCCTTCTGGCAATCTTGTGAAACCTATGGACTCCTCAAAATAATGTTTTCAAATGTATGGAATAAATAGGATTACTAAGAAAACAAATCACATTGAAATACAGTTATCACAATATTTTTAAAAATAAATTCACACCAGCCCTGAAGTCAGGAGGACCTGAGTTCAAATCTGCTCTCAGACACATAACATTCCGTACCTGTGTGACCCTGGGCAAGTCACTTAACCCCAATTGCCTCAGCAAAAAGCAAAAATAAATAAATAAATTCAAAAACCTCAGATTAATAAGCTCTACTGCCCAGCACAACACCTGGCATTGGAAGACGCATATTAACCATTTATTAAATGGTTGAATGAACTGAAAAGAAATATTTCTTTTTTATTTTTTTACTAAATATTTTTTATTTTCAAAATATATGCATAGATTTTTTCAATATTCATCCTTTTTTTGTTTTTTTATTAAAAGCTTTTTATTTACAAAACATATGCGTGATTTTTCTACATTGACCTTTGCAAAACTTTTTTTGTGGTTGTTGTTCCAAGCTTTTCCCCTCCTTCCCCCCACCCCTCACCCCTAGATGACAGGTAATCTAATACATGCTATGTTAAATTATATGACAAATCCAATATATGTATACATATTTATACAGTTATCTTACTTCACAAGAAACATCAGATCTAGAAAGAGAGAAAAAAAAAAACAACCTAAGAAGGAAAACAAAATGCATGGAAATATTCACAGAAAGCGTTAAAATTCTGTGTTATGGTTCACACTCAGTTCCCTCAGGCTTCTCTCTGGATTCAACATTCATCCTTGCAAAATCTTGTATTTCAAATTTTTTCCCTCACTTCTCCCAACTACCTCGCTTAGATGGCAAGTAATCCAATATATGTTAAACATGTGTAATTCTTATATACATATTTCCATAATTATTATACTGCACAAAAAACTCATATCAAAAAGGGAAAAAAATGAGAAAGAAAACAAAATGCAAGGAAACAATAACAAAAAGAGTGAAAATACTATGTTGTGATTCACACTCAGTCCCCATAGTCCTCTCTCTGGGTGCAGATGGCTCTCTTCATTACAAGACCATTGGAACTGGCCTCAATTACCTCATTGTTGAAAAGAGCCATCATTCAGAATTGATCATTGTATAATATTGCTGTTGCTGTGTACAATGATCTGGTTCTGCTCGCTTCACTTAGCATCAGTTCATGTAAGTCTCTCCAGGTCTTTCTAAAATCATCCTGCTGATCATTTCTAATAGAACAATAATATTCCATAACATTCATATAACATAATTTATTCAGCCATTCTCCAACTGATGGTCTAGCCACTACAAAAAGGGCTGTCACAAACATTTTTGCACATGTGAGTCCCTTTCCCTTCTTTATGATCTCTTTGATATACAGGCCAAATAGAAACACTTCTGGGTCAAAGCATATGCACAGTTTGATAACTTTTTAAGTATAGTTCCAAATTGCTCTCCAGAATGGCTGGCTCAATTCATAGTTCTACCGACAATGTATCAGTGTCCGAGTTTTCCCACATCCCCTCCAACATTCATCATTAACTTTTCCTGTCATTTTAGCCAATCTGACAGGTGTGTAGTGGTACCTCAGAATTGTTTTAATTTACATTTCTCTGATCAATAGTGAATTAGAGCACCTTTTCATATGACTAGAAATGGTTTCAATTTCTTCATCTGAAAATTGTTTGTTCTTACCTTTTAACCATTTATCAATTGGAGAACGGTTTGAAGTCTTATAAATTTGGGTCAATTCTCTATATATTTTAGAAATAAGGCCTTTATCAGAGCCCTTGATTGTAAAAAAAATTCCAATTTATTCCTTCCCTTCTAATCTTGTCTGTATTGGTTTTGTTTGTTACACAAACTTTTTAACTTAATGTAATCAAAATTATCCATTTTATATTCAAGAATGTATTCTTCTTTGGCCAGAAATTCCTTCCTTCTCCACAAATCTGAGAGGTAAACTATACTTTGTTCTTCTAATTTTCTTATAATATCACTCTTAATGTCCAAATCATGAACCTATTTTGGTCTCATCTTGGTAGGTTATCTTGGTTAGGTGTGGATCAATGCCTAGTTTCTGCCACACTAATTTCCAATTTTCCAAGCAATTTTTGTCAAGTAGTGAGTTCTAATCCCAAAAGCTGGGGTTTTTGGATTTGTCAAACACTCGATTATTATAATCATTGACTATTGTGTCTTATGAAATCAACCTATTCCACTGATTTTCTACTTTATTTCTTAGCCAATTGTGTTGACCTCTGCTTTAGAATATAGTTTTAGATCTGGTATGTCTAGTCACCTTCATTTGCATTTTTTTCATTAATTCCCTTGAAATCCTTGACCTTTTGTTCTTTCAGATGAACTTTGTTATTATTTTTTATAGTTCTGTAAAATAATTTCTTGGGAGTTTGATTGGTATGGTATTGAATAAGTAGACAATTTAGGTAATATTGTCAATTTTGGTTATATTAGCTGGACCTCCCCTTGAGCATTTGACATTTTCCCAATTGATTAGATCTGACTTTATTTGTGTGGAAAGTGTTTTGTAATGATGTTCATATAGTTCCTGACTTTGTCTTGGCAGGTACACTCCCAAATATTTTATACTATCTACAATTATTTTAAATGGAATTTCTCTTTGTATCTCTTGCGGCTAGACTTTGTTGGTAATGTATAAAAATGCTGATGATTTCTGTGGATTTATTTTGTATCCTGCAACTTTGCTAAAATTGTGAGTTGTTTCTAGTAGTCTTTTAGTTGATTCTCTAGCATTCTCTAAATATAATATATCATCTGCAAAGAGTGATAATTTGATTTTCTCATTACCTACTTTAATTCCTTTAATTTTTTTCTCTTATTGCCAAAGCTAATATCTAATACAATACTGAATAGTAATGGTGATAGTGGGAAGTCTTGTTTCACTTCTGATCTTATTAGGAATGGTTCTAATTTATCCCCTTTGCATATGATGATTGCTGATAGTTTTAATTAGATGCTATTGATCATTTTAAGAAAAACTCTAAAATGAAATATTTCTAAATAAAACAAAAGTAGAGTTCCATCTCATTTTAGTTCTCTACAATTTGAGATTTTACTCTTTTTCTTGATCTTTATCTGACATTTCAATAGTATAGGGAACTCCCCATGAAGAAACACTATCTGTCAATGCAAAAGAATAATCATTCTACAATTTATAGTGTTATATAGCTGCTGGGGAGCACTGAGAGATTCTGTGATTTAGCCACTGTTTCATTAAAGGTATGTATTAGAGGTGGACCTTGAACTCAGGTGGCAATAACTTCACTCTCTGCTCTCTCTGGTCTCTACTTCATAGAGTTTCCCCCTTTTAGTATCATTATCATTTTCTATGAAACTAGTTGTTTTCTTCCTCTGCTTTAGATCATAAAAACATGAATATTGTTTTATAAATAGTTGACTTCCTTCCTTTGCAATTCATCCCTCCTACATCTGTCTTTTCATTTGTTCTCACTAAAATGGGAAGAGTGTGTATATATATATGTATATATACACTTTTCTCAGTCTCTATTTTTGCCTATCATGTCTCTATGCATGTAGACATAAAACCTGGGGAGGAAGATCAATCGTGGTTATGCTATGTTAAGAATTTCAATTGAAGATGCTTATGTGAATTTAAAAAACAGCTTGAAAACCTTAGGCATATATGGGAAAAGTTCATCAGCATAAAATTCCATATAGAATCTTGGGAAACTAAAGAACAAGTTATTAAAGAGGATTTAGATGAGGATGGAGATTGGGATTCTTTATAAGGTAAAAGAGGTGATAAAACTGTGAAATGATGATCTACTAAAGAAAAATCCATACATAAGCACATTTTCTTATAGATTTGACAGTTTATACAAAAGTTGAGTCAATATGTGAAGGCAAGGTATTTTGTTCCTCCCTCTTAAGAAAAGAACTAAAAGATAATTATTAGTTGTAGAGTGGGGAAGATGCTGCAAATAAAGATTCAGCAAATTGACTTCTTTTTATGGTTTGGGGTTTTTTGTCATTGCTATTGTATGATTAAGTTTTTTTTTGTTTGTTTTAGTTTTTGTCTTTCTTTGTATTCAAATGCTTAGCATGGTGCCTGGCACATGAACAGCAAGTGCTTAATTGACTGATTAGATTACAAATGAACATTTTTAAACATTCTTTTTTTTGCTCCCTTTGCTTAAGTTGGTATTTTATAGTTCTTGGGGTAAAGAGTTCTGTTCACATTCCCCATTTCCCAATATTCCCTTTTTCAGTTCATTTAGTTTCAGTGCAACTAACACTGAGGTTCATCCTCTTAAAGAAATTTAAGAAGGTTTAGGCCCCATCACTCTCCTCAGATTTCTTTACTTGCCTCACAACACCTTATTGTTGTCTTGTTTTCCATATATGAAGATAACACTCCTGACTTACCATTATTAGAACATTTGCTTTTTATTATTCTTCAACACTATTAATGTGGATGGATTTTAGCTGAGTCGTGTATACTCTCTTACTCTCACCAGGTTGGATCAAAGATCATTTGTTACAGCTACAGGTAATGTGGTCGATAGAGTAGTGGCCCTAAATTTATTTATTTATTTATTTTTGCTGAGGCAATTGGTTTAAGTGACTTGCCCAGGGTCACACAGCCAGGAAGTGTTAAGTGTCTGAAATCAGATTTGAACTCAGGTCCTCTTGACTTCAGGGATGGTACTCTGTCCACTGTGCCACCTAGCTGCTTCATGGTCCTAAATTTAGAAAGACTTGAGGTCAAATCCAGACTCAGAAAATTACTAGCTCTATGGTCTTGCACAAGTCACTTAACCTCTTATGAGAGAATTGAGGATTTTAGAACTGGAAGTGATACTACAGATTGAGTGAACCATACATATTCCATCTCATGAATTAACTCTGGAGCTTGCTCAGTGGTCTTTCTTTTTAATTATAGTTCAAGTCCAATTTCTGTCTTTTATTAGGTTATACAAATTATAACTTATTTCCTTTGTTTGAATCAAGTTCTGATTGGGAAGCACCTCTACCTGCTGCTTAAGAACCCTTAACTAAGGACCTAGGTTAGGTTAACCAGGAATCTGGTCAGATCCAAAGTTTGATGTAAAACATTTCCACACAATTATACATTTCATGCAACCAGTATGTCTTATCTGAAAACTTGCTCCAAATTGTTCAATCAGCTATTGTTTCCATGTTCCTTTGATTGACTACAAGTGCTTAGGGAGAGGAAAGCACCTCTTTTTTCTGATTTCAAGGAATTGTTCCTATTTCTTCTTCCCCTCCTAACTTGGGAAGTCCCCAATCTTTCATCCAATTAGAAATCAGTTTGTCTAGTCTTGTATATTGGCTGTTTTAATTAGTTGGTTTTATTTAATGAATTGGTTTTAATATATAAAAATCTGTATCTCCCTGTATTTAGAATCAAATTCCCCATTTGTTAGACAATTGACCCTTGTTCCTTAAGAAAATGATATCCTCAGATGCTCAGAACTTTGTTTCCTCAGTCATTTCATCTTTCACCCTCTACACTATCTCATTGACTCCAGCTGTAAAACCAGAATGATAAAATCATCCACCATCCAGGATTGTTGTATTAGTAAATGAGGGTAAAATGATATGATTTTTGTAAAACACTTTGCAAATCTTAAAGTGTTCTACAAATGCTTTGCAAGTGTTGTTCAGTCATTTCAGTTATATTTAACTTTTAATAACCCCATTTGAGGTTTTCTTGGCAAAGATGCTGGAGTATTTTCCCATTTCCTTTTCAGTTCATTTTATAGATGAAAAGACAGAAGCAAGCAGGTTTTAGGGATTTATCCAGGGTCACTCAGCTAGGACATGTCCAAAGCTATCCATTGTGCCAATTTATTAGATTTATTATTATTATTATTAAATTATTAATTATTATATATAAATTATATATATAAATTATTATTAATAAATTATTATTTATTAAACCTGTTCAGATTCTTTGACTGGAGTGCTTAAGCCTTTGTTGTCCTGGTTCTTTGAGTGAGTTCCTAAAGCTTTTCCCCAGTGTATCTCCTAGCCTAGATTCTTGACTCACAGTAGCAGGCTTCTGGCTTTTACTTTCTTTACAATAACTGCTTCTTTTTTGTGTTATTTGAGCTATCTAGATATGTTCACTCAATGCCTAAAAATACAGCACCTGATGGCTCAGACCTACTGTTACTGATTTCTCTGGATTTGACCTCTTACCCATCTGGCATTCCAAATACCATCTAACCATTTCTCTCCTGTATTAATGTTGCCATGCCCCATTCTAGTCAGCTAAAATAATTTGAACACAACTTTCTCTGCCATGTTTTAAGCAACTTACTGCTATCCTATCAAGTCCCTGTTCTTATTTATTCATCCTTAACTTATCTGCATTAGAAACCAATAAAGGTTAGTTGTATGCCATACCTAAAGCATGTCATAATTTCTGGAACTCTTAAGAGGTGTCCTTAACTCCTCATTTTTAGTAATATCAATACTTGATATCTTAGAGCTGTTCCTTTTGTATTTGCCAATATGGAAGTCATATTGATGAATATCACCAATCTATCCTTGTAATGCCATCATTAAATGTTGGTGCCTCTGGTTATTTGAATGGAGCAGGGGATGGGACAAGAAACTGCCTAATTTCAACCAAATGGGATGATCCATAATTTGTTCATGAGCTGAGGGATTGATTTCTATCATTGACATGTTATGGACCTTAGAAGGGAGAAAGACTGTTCTTTCTGTTCTGTTCACAGAATGGAGGTCTGGCTCCTTTCCCTCCCAAATGACTTCTTCCAAGGAGAGCTTACAATGTAGGAAAACAGTATTTCCTTTCACATCTCCATTTGGTAGGGATGAAAAACTATATAAATAGTACTTGAAACTGAAGTAAGAGTGGACTTCTGAAGTTGGTCTCTTGGTTTCACCTCCTAAGACTTATTAAAGGGCATAGGTTATTATTATTATTATCTCACTTTTCCTCTTGCTTATGAATTTCCAAGCACATTGGATCTTCCCAACTCTACTCAGATTTTTCCAGTTTTCTCTACTGTGAGCTGCTGAGTTAGGGTTTGGATTTTCTTTTTTTCCCTTTTTATTCTGGTAGTTCAGGAGAACTCTAGGGTGATCCCAATTCTTTGTGTCATACATAATCTCATATCTGGTAGAGAGTAGAGAGAAACCTGACTTTAATATTTCTCCTGTGCTATCTCTCATGAAAGTCATATGGAGATAGGCCATATTTGCCCAACTAAGCCTAGAAGAGGCAATCTAGCGCTGACCATTTTATAGAGATACTTGTTTTCCCTGTTTCAGAATTATTATTAAGGGTTTTATTTTTATTAGTTAGAAGTCAAGATTGATAGATGACATATATTGATAACCCTAATTAGTTCTTAATACTTTTCCTTTTCTCTCTCTCTCTTTCTCCTTCTCTCTCTCTTTTTAAATAACAATTGATTTTTTCATATGTGTGTTCATTTATGTGTATAGAAAATATAGACAGAACTTACTTCCATAAATATACATATATATATGCATGTATACACATACACAGTTTCTAATTCTTTTGTGACATCACCTTTACTGACCCATTAAGGCTAAGGACAAAAGAGATTCCAACAATCCTGGAACCTTGATAGAATTGAGAGTACAACAGTCACAACAGGTAGGAGTAGTAGTTTCCCTCTTGTCCTTGGAATGAAAAGCAACTTGAAATGTTATCCTGATTCAATTATTCTTTTAAAGTTGTTCTCAATTTCTTAATCTTAGAACTCTTAATTGATTTTAGTATTTATCTATATCTATACACATATTTATTTCCTAAAATTTATGTTTAAATAATAGCATAGACTTAAGTAAATATATTTAAAAGCAGACAATAATAAAAACTGAAATTCATCTGACTCTATTTTCATGATTTAAGACATAATTAAATAACAACTAGGTACAAATATGTGAGAGATTTTATAGTTTTTCTCTGACCAAAATATAACACCAAAGCTAAGAGGAGTGGGAAAGCTTACTACTGACAAATAAACATGATAAAGGCTTGAATGTGAGCCAAGTGTATTGAAAACTATGATCCTCCTTCTAAATGCTCTTTTTTAGGCTTAAATTCATCTATATGACAAATCAAATAGTATCTTGGAAACTTTTTTTCACTCTAAATCATTTAGTTGCTTGGAACAAAGAACAAATCACAGCCTCAGAGGATTAAAAAGAAAATATTTTAATCTAAGGACATTATGCTTGACTTTTGTTAGCTGGGCATAGTATGTATGACTCAAGAGTTTTTAACCTTCCCTTACTTATCAAGGTGTTTTCTTGCTCATTTTTTTTATAGAAGAATAATATTTAACTACCTTCATGTATCACAGTTTGTTCAGCCATTCCCCAACTGATGGGCATCCACTCTCAAGGCAGGGTTTTCAATTATCACTTCCTAGCTAATTTGAATTTCAATGACTAGCAGCTTTCTCTAAAAAGATGAGACCTAAGAGTTGGAAGTGGGCAGCATTGCCTAATAGAGAGCCTAAAACTAGGGCAATGATGTGCTCAGTAAGCTTCAGACAAATCCAGATGAGAACAAGAATCAGAAGACAGCTACAAAGATATATTTTAGGGGAACAGGAGTGATACTCATTGGGTGGACACCACTGGAGAACAGTAAAGATAGGATACTACATTAAGGGACAAGCACAAGTATACTCATTGCTTACTGGGGAATAGACCTAGAAAGAAAAGAATTATATATTACTAAAGGATATATCATATTCCAAGCTCCTGGTGAGGAAACTTTTTTTTTAAATCCTTAACTCTTAGAACACTGTCAGGTACACAATAGGTGCTTAATAAATTATTGCTGTTGACTGATAGGGACCTTGTAGCCTCAGAGCCATAAATTGTTCTGGCAGGTGAATATGCCAATCCCATATCTTCCCTAAATATCTTTGTACCTCTTTTGTGATCCCTATAAATGCCCCTTCTTCTTTCTAATTTTTTTTTGTCTCCATGGCCAGGTGTGCTACAGGTTTATAGTTAGAAGTTTCTACTTCTACTTTTCTTTTTTCTACTTTTCTTACCATCCTATTTAAGCACTTTTGTTTTGAATTAATTGTGCCCTCTGGATAATTAGTAAAAAGGAAACATGTGGGCGGGGATTCACAAAGTATAGCTTTGAGTATATATGTATTGCAAAGTACCTCAATCTGAGGTCACTTTGAGTGAGGCCTAGAGATTGACATAGATCCTACACATGAAAAATAGAACTTAGTAGTTTAGATTCCAGCCTCTTAAATTGTAGTTAGTAACCCCATAAGGGATCTCAAGGCTGAATGTAGAGGTCATGAAATATAATTTATTATAAGCAAATGCATGATTTGTATACAATTTTGTGAACCTAAATACCCAAGGTCATATAAAAATTTCTCTAGTGAAGATGGGTTGTAAGTAGAAATAGTTTAAGAAGCCCTGGTTTAGATGATAGTCAATCAAGGATAATGGATTATAAAATACATTTGTTAACAATATTGAAACATAGAAAAATGACACTTGTAACAAACTAGAGTTGTCTTTTGAAAAAGGGAGACTGTATTTTTTGACCTTTTAATTTTAAAAAGTATATCATACAATAGTCATTTGAATTTTACTCATTCTATGAGAGAAGAAGAATACATGAATATTGGGTTTTTCATTATCGTCATCATTATCATCATTGCCATCATGATTACTATATATATATATATATATTTTCTCTGTGTTTCTGTTTTAGAAACAAAAGGTAGAAATGATTCAGGTCAATTTTCATGAAATTTTATACATTCCCAGTTCTTGTGATCTACTAACTTCAACCACACACATACCCACACAAAGCATATGTGTATATACATATTTTCTAGCTTGGCTTTCTTCTTTCACTTGTGAAGCATTTTGATTTAGCTCACAGGCAAACTGAAATAAAGCTCACTTCCTACCATTTGTCCTAATGGAAAATCATAGACTAAAGCTTTTTGGGAGTGAGTTCAATATTTTAATAAATTACAAAATGACAGTGGAGTAAATAAAAGTGCTCTGACATCGACAAGAAGAATCTGACACAAATGGAAAAAAAGCTTCTGTGTATTACTTTAAATTGACCCTACTTTTAAAAGTCTTTCTGTTGACAGTATCTCACTGCCAAAAATAATGCTATGGGTATAATGCACAATTCCTGCCCTGGGAAAATTTTTATAAGGTGTTTGGTTAGATTCAGGGGATACAAAACCAAAAATGAAATTGTCTCAAACTTCAAGAAGCTTATATTCTCCTAGAGATATCCAGAATGGACACAGTTACCTTTTATGACACCGTTCAGTTGCATTTTATACACTAAATAGTAATAGTTTATATTTAAATTAATCAAAAAGTATTTATTATTATATATCAGCCACTGTGCTAGGTACTGGGGATACAGAGACAAAAAAAGAACTCTTGCCCTCAAGGAATTTACAATCTAGTCTAAATAAGTAACACTTAACATGTAAAGATATACATATAATTTTAAGGAAAAGGCACTTGCAACTCAGCGTGTAAAACTTCATACAAAAATGATTCTTGAAATGAGCCTTGAAGGAACCTCAGATTTTAAAATAGGGTGATCAAGATAGAATATATTCCAGGAATGGGTGGGGCTAGTCAATGCTAAAGACACAAAAATAAGAGATTATAATATAAACACTAAGAAGGCCAGTTTAGTTAGAGCTTTGAATGAAGAAAGGAGAATAATGTATAAGGCTAGAAAGATGATAGAAAGAGGACAGGTTTTATATCTGAACAGAGCAGTTTACATTTACATTACATTCTACAGGTAAGAAGTCACTGATGTTTATTGAGTAGGAGAAGAATATGGTCAGGATTGAGCTTTAGGAAAATAATTTTGATCATTGTATGAAAGATGAATTTAAATGAGAAGAGACTCAAGGAATGGGGAAACAATTAGGAAACTATTGAATCGAAAATAGGTTTACCTAGAGTGGTGCTTGAGTAAGAAAAGATAAGGGGATGGATACAGGAGATTTTGTGAAGGTAGACACAATGAGATTTCCCAACTGATCACATCTATGGAGGGAGGGAGAATGAAGAGTTAAGAATGATATCAAGATTACAAACCTGAGTAATTGGAAAATAGTTATTTACTGAAGGGAACATTTTGGAGGAAAGTTAGTGGCTGGTTTTGGACATATCGCATGTGATATGCCTACATGACATTCAGTTTGAAATATTCAAACTTATGCTGTATAGCATTGGAAATTAGGAGAAACACTTGGGCTATAACTATAGATCTAAGTGGTCCTCAATACAAAGAAGGAAATTAAATCTATGTAAGCTTCTGAATGTAACTATAAGAAAAACTATGGGAAAAAAAGAAAGTTGCCAAAACAAATACTTGAGGACTATAAATTATGATTCTGACTGACACTGATAGGATATGGTGAAATATATCAGTAGAAAAAGCAAAAGAGCATTGTCTTGAAACAGAGAAAAAAGAATGCAAAAAGAGAAGGTAGACAGAACTATTAAATGCTGTAGAGAGGTTAAGAAGGATGAGAATTGAGAGAAAAGACAATCTGATTTAGTGACAAAAACATCACTATTATTTTGGAGTGAGCAGTTCAGTTGAGTCACAAGGTTAGAAAACAGATGAAAAAGGATTTATGGGTTGGAGGGAAAGAGATGAGTGATGAGAATAATTTGGGGTTAGGATTTGATAAGGTATGATCATGGATCATAAGATAGTAGAGCAAAAAAATTCAAGAGTAAAAGATTGAGTGGAGTTGAATTGATTTATTAAAGCATCAATGCTGGAAAGAGAGGAAAGTAAGAGCAGAGCAGACACAATGGCCCACAAAATTATTGAGAGATTAAGCTCATGATGAAATGAGGATTAAGAATTGGTTAATGAATAGGACAACATAGAGGGGAATGTCAGAGTTCTTAAGCATGGAATTATTTGAGGGAACATTCCATTGTATATTGAAATCCTTTAGTATAAGGGCATGATTTAGGGTAGACAAGAAAGCTGAGGAAGATATTGAATTCTTTGTATAGAATTGGATAGAACATCGGACCTGTAATCAGGAAGACCTGAATTCATATTTTGCCTTACACACTTACTAGCTGTGTGACCCTGAGCAAGTCCTCTCAATTTGTTTAATTGTGATCACCCAGGGTTGTGTAATAAGGATAAAATGAGAAAATGTTTCTAAAAGGTTTTGCAAACTTACATAAAGGCTGATGTCACTGTTGTTGTCTTGCCTTGGGAACCACTAGATAAAAACAGTGAGAATCTGGATTAGGTAATGTTGTTTAACAATGACTTTCAAAGGAAAAGAGGTTGCTGAATGATGGCTGAAAAAGAATTTGGAAATGATAATGGAAAACAAAGAGTATTCTAATTCCTCTTCTGGGTCTGGTGTGTAGGGGCACGTGACATAGTGTCACTAGGGGGCACTGGGGTCTCTTTGAGTTCTAATAGGTGGAAAGAGCAAAAGGTCAAAAATGAAGGGAAATTTGTTCATTATAGGAAAAGAATTCCAGAGGGCAATGGGAGGGGAATAAAGTTGAAGAGGTAAATTGAATAGGATAACATTGAGGTGGGTAGGGGTGAGAGAAACAATATTGGGACTTGTCAAAAAGGTGCTTTGCTCTTAAGCAGAAAAGGACTAAGTATTACTGGATTTGGGAAAATAACTGGGGGTCATAGAAAAGTCTAGGCAAAGTAGCAATAGATAGAATCTGATGATACCAGGTGACTAGAATGTTTTGCTTTGATGGCACCTGATGTTTTAATACTGCTTTTATGGTCACACAATTCATTAATCAGTTCAGATGGACTTATTTCTTTATGGTTTAAAAATGATTTATGCAGATTATATCATTTTATCCACTAATAGTCTTACATAGGTAGAAAATGAAAATAGTATTATTCCTACTTTGCAGATGAGGAAATTCAGGCTCCAAGTAGTTGTGGCTTCTTGAAGCCATAAAGGTTCATAAAACTGTAAGTGGTAGCTCTGACTCCCAGTTAAGTGACATTTCCATAATACAAAGTGCACACTCAAAGACCTGCTATCACAGTCTCTTCATAGCTCTGTGTAAGACACTTCCTTTCCAGAGTTAGTATGAAGAAATATGGAGCTTTAATATTTTACCGAGTTTTCCAGTTGTTGCTGTTCTCTCCTTCCGCAAGTTCTCTTGGACTGACTTATCTGTGAATGTTGTATCCCACCAGTGGAGCAGAAGTTCCTTGAGGGCAAGGACTATTTTGGATTATCCCATATACTCAGTACCTAGGATGGTACTAAAAAAAAAACTGGTCAACTTAAACTATAGCATTTTATGGTGGAAATAATGTCCCTTTTCATGTTTGATCAAATACAATCATTTTAATTATATGTCACTGAAAAAGTATAACTGAAGTATTCTGGGTATCACAGGGAAAATGAACATGCTGCTTTGTTGTTTTTTTTTAGGGGGAGATTCTTTTTCTCATTTTCAAAGTGAATTCTATTTAATACCTTAACAAGGATCTAATCACATTTATTTGAAAGAGGCATAATCAAATGCTTCTTCTGAGAACAGAGTTCCCATTTCAATCACTTACTAGACATAGGATCAAGTGTGTAAAGAGATAAAGACCAAAGTTGTTTCCTCTCCCTCAGAGGAAGAGTGGATAGCTGTAAAATATTGTTGTTATGGTGTTTAATGTTCTTCTGGTCGGGATAGCACATTTCAATCCTATTCATGTCAAGCACATAATAACACTGACACCAAATGACATTTTAAATAAGGGCCTGTCCCTCTTCTTTGTGGTGTTTTTTTTTTCTTGCGGATAGGTTCTATTTTTTTTAATTTTGTCATATAGTATTAAATGTAGCATTTCATATCTTTTGACAATGATCTTGACACCACATTTTCCTGTCTTATAAACATTATAGAATGTGGTTTGTTTAGTAGAGAGGAAGTATTTCTGTGAGATGTCTGGGTCATATGAGCCTATTTTTGATGAAGTCGGCAATTCTATCAGCTATGCCCTAAATTGAGTTGAAGAAGATTTCTGAAACTGTTAAGGTATTTCTTTAGATATGAACCTTTTTGGGGGCAGTTTTATTTTTTTAATTATTTATTTTATTTATTGCAGCTTTTTATTTTCAAAACATATGCATGGATAATTTTCAACATTGATTCTTGCAAAACCTTATGTTCCAAATTTTATCCTCTCTTCCCCCTACCCTTTCCCCTAGGTGGCAAGTAATCCAAAATATGTTATACATGTTAAAAATATATGTTAAATCCAATATATATATATGTATATATATATACATTTTATACAATTATGCTGCAAAAAAATGAGAAAGAAAAAATGCAAGTGATCAACAAAAAGAGTGAAAATGCTATGTTGTGATCCACACTCAGTTCTCACAGTCCTCTCTGAGGATAAATGGCTTTCTTCCACACAATATCACTGGAACTGGCCTCAATCATCTCATTGTTGAAAAGAGTAATGCCCATCAGAATCGATCATCATATTATCTTATTGTTGCCATGTACAATGATCTCCTGCTCCATTCTTCCTCTGAGGGAAAGGAAGCAACTTTGGTCATTATCTCTTTACACACTTGATCCTATGTCTAGTAAGTGATTGAAATGGGAACTCTGTTCTCAGAAGAAGCATTTGATTATATGTCTTTCAAATGAATGTGATTAGATCCTTGTCAATGTATTAAATAGAATTCACTTTGAAAATGAGAAAAAGGATCCCCCCTAAAATAGTTCTGCTGATTTCACTCAGCATCAATTCACATATGTCTCTTCAGCCTCTCTGACATCATCCTGGTGATTGTTTCTTATAGAACAATAATATTCCATGATATTATATATCATAACTTATTCAGTCATTCTCTAACTGATGGGCATCTACTCAGTTTCCAGTTTCTTGCCACGATAAAAAAGGCTACCACAAACATTTTTGCACATGTGGGTCCCTTTCCCTCCTTTAAGATCTCTTTGGGATATAAGCCCAGTAGAAACTCTGCTGGATCAAAGGGTATGCACATGTTAACAGTCCTTTGGGCATTGTTCCAAATTGCTCTCCAGAATGGTTAGATCACTTCACAACTTCACCAACAATGTATTATTGTCCCAGTTTTCCCATATCCCCTCCAATATTTGTCATTATCTTTTCCTGTCATCTTAGCCAATCTGAGAGGTATGTAATGTACCTCAGAGTTGTTTTAATTTGCATTTCTCTAATCAATAGTGATTTAGAGCACCTTTTCATATGACTATAAATGGTTTCAATTTCATCTGAAAATTGTCTACTATGAACATATTTTTCAATCCTTGACCTTATGGCTACTAAAAAAGATTCAAAAAATATAGGAAAAGATCAGTCTGGATACATTAAAATTCTGAATTAGGTTATTTTAAAAATGTAATTTAATTGCTTTGAGATACCCAGTAACCTGGCCTAAACAGAGTATCTCAGAAGAGATAAGATAATTTAATAGAGAAGAGTGATACCCTTGGTCTATCCATTATTTGAAAGTCAAAGTCTTTTTTTCAAAATGCTTAACTAATATGACAGAAAGGGAAAATAACAAATATTAGAGGGGATGTGGAAAATTTGGGAGACTAATGTGCTGTTGGTGGAGTCATGAATTGATTCAACCATTCAGAAGAGCAATTTGGAACTATGCCCAAAGGGCAACCAAACTGTTCATATCCTTTGATCCAGCAATCCAACAATTCTCCTTCTAGGTCTGTTGCCCAAATAAATTTTTGGATATTGTTTTTGAATACAGACTGAAGCATGCGATTTTCTGCTTTCTTTTTTTTTCCATTCTTTTTTTTTGCTTGAGTCTTCTTGTACAAAATGGCTAATATGAAAATGTTTTACATGATTTCATATACATAGCCTGTACCTGATTGCTTATCATCTCAGAAAGAGGAAAGGGAAGAATTTGGAACTAGATTTTTGTTAAAATGTTTTAAACTTCTTTTAATGTGTAATTGGTGAAAATAAATCATATTAAATTATAAAGGCATCATGCAAAAAATTTAATTGTTTTAGAAAAAATAAAATGTTTTTGTATAAAAAGTCTTTATAATAAAAAAGAAAAATAATGTATATGTACAAAATATTTATAGCAGCTCTTTTTGTACTGACAAAGAAATAGAAATTGAGAATGTCTATTCAATTGGTAAAGGGCTGAACAAGTTGTGACATGAGATTGTGAGGGAATACTATTGTGCTGTAGAAAAAACTAGCAGAATGCTTTCAGAAAAACCTGGAAAGATTTAAATAAACTGATGTAAACTGAAGTGAACATTATACACAGTAACATGATTTAATATGCAATGCAATCATCCAAGATAATTCCAAAATTCTTGTGATGAAAAATACTACTTACTTACCAAGAAAGAACTGAATACAGATTAAAACATACTTTTTCTTTTTACTTTATTTTTTCTTGTTTTTTTTTTTTACTCTGTGTTTTTTCTACAATATTACTTACAGGTAATGTGAGCTGCATATTGGTGAAGAAAACCATATGTTAACATTAATTATGTTCTAATATATTTTATTTATTTTGTCGGATATTTCTTAATTACATTTTAATGTCAGGCTATACTTGGGAGCATTGCATGCTACATGTTGTATACCCTAATTATAGTATACCCTATTAATATTATAAATTAGGAAATTTAGGTCCAGAGAGGAGATGCATCTTGCTCAAAGTCTTAAAGTAAATAAATTCATATATTTGGAGCTGAAGGGATCTCATGGGTCATCTAGTATAGAGATTCTTAAAATTTTTCCATCTGTGACCCATTTTTGCCCAAGAAATTTTACACAATTCCACGTATAAAGGTATATAAAGTAGGTATGCAAATAAAACATTTACTGATAATAAATCATGAAGAAATTCATTTTAAAACAATTCTTTGGCATGTATATACACATTTACATATAATTTAACATTTATTAAAGAATAAAAGAAATTTACATACGAATGAGATGGATGTGCTTGTTTATTTTTACATAAAGAATTAAACCTTAGTGAAATGTTTGATAACTTTAACTATTGCCAAATTTTTCATGACCCCTACATTAAATTACATGATCCCATATGGAGTCCAGATCCATAGTTTACAAAACTTTGATCTAGTTCATCTCTTTGCTTTATAAATAAGGAAATTAAGTATCAGAGAATTTAAATAGCTACACAAGCTCTACATTTTAGAAACAAGATTCAAACTCATATCTTCTAATTCTAAATCCAGTCTTTACATGGCCAAACCTCTTGACTCCAAGTCCAGCATTTTTTCTCATTATATAATACTTGCCCCTAAGTGGTAGAACCATGACCAAAACAAAGGTCTCCATACTCCCAGAAATCATGTTTATACTTTTATTTCATTTTGTAGATCTATCATAGAATTTTATGACAGGTCTATTTTTGAGAATATTTAGGTCATTATCAAACTGTGCATACCCTTTGACCCAGCAGCATTTCTATTGGGCTTATATCCCAAAGAAATCATAAAGGAAGGAAAAGGCCCCACATGTGCAAGAATGTTTGTGGCAGCCCTTTTTGTAGTGGCTAGAAACTGGAAATGGAATAGATGCCCTTCAATTGGAGAATGGCTGAATAAATTATGGTATATGAATATTATGGAATATTATTGTTCTGTAAGAAATGACCAGCAAGATGATTTCAGAGAGGCCTGGAGAGACTTACATGAACTGATGATGAGTGAAATGAGCAGAACCAGGAGATCATTATACACGGCAACAACAGTACTATATGACGATCAATTCTGATGGACATGGCTCTCTTCAACAATGAAATGTTTCAAACCACCTCCAATTGTTCACTGAAGAAAGCCATATACACCCAGAGAGAGGGATGTGAAATGTGGACCACAACATAACATTCTCATACTCCTTGACTGATGTTTGCTTACATTGTGTTTCCTTTATCTGATATATTGTTTGTGTAGATAAGATTTTTCTTGCACAATAATGATAAGTTTGGAAATATGTATACATATATTCGATTTGCCAATATTTTAACATAATTAACATGTAGTGGATATCATGCCATCTAGGGGAGGGGTGGGGAGTTGGGGGGAAAATTTGTAACGGAAAGCTATGTAAGGGTTATTGTTGAAGAATTACCCACACATATGTTATGCAAATAAAATAAAAAAATAAATAATTTAAAAAAAAAGAATATTTAGGTCAGCATCCTCAATTTATGGAGGAGAAGACTGAGCTTAATGGACCTGAGAATGGCCTGGATAACTGATGACAAAGTTAGGAGTCGAACCTAGACTTGCTATTTCTTTGTGCAAATCCCCACTTCCATGTTGCTTCCTTTTTTCCTAAAGAATATAAAAGTAAATTTGTTCTTTCATCATTTCACATGTATTTAGCCTTGTTTTTCTATAGTGCCTGAGTTCCTTAAGAACAGGTACTGAGAAGTTTAATACAATGACAACAATAATAACAAAACATATAGAACATATAGAAGTTTGTGAACATATAGAAGATGGTCAAAATATCATAAATGAACTTTAATGTTTGCTATGTTTGCTTATTTGATTATTTCATTGACATAGGGAATTTTTGATGAGGAAACTCCTTCTACTCCTGGAATTTGGCACCTTCTCTGAAACTGACACAATCAGAAAGAATTGCCTAGAGTACTGAAAGCTTAAGTGATTTGCTCCTGGTCACACAATCAACATAATGATGATGATAATGGTGATCATGAAGATGATGACGACTAGCAGTTATGTAGCCCTTTAAGTCTTATAAAAGCACTTTACATATCATATTTCATTTGTCTCACAATTCTATGAGGTAGATTTTATTCCCCATTTTACAGATGAGTGAACCAAGACTGAGAAGTGTGATTTGCTCATATACCTAGAATAAATCCGATGCATTATTTTAACTTGTCTTCCTGATTTCTGACTCCAAGAATAACTGTATCCCTTATGACATGCTATTTCTTATGTTTAAAAATATCTATATATAATTTAAACATTATTTATGTATATTGTGTGTGTGTGTGTGTGTGTGTTTCAGTCAATTCTGTTGTACGAATATATCAAGCTACTTGACTCAGGTTGGGATGAAATATGTGGGCAATATCCCCTTTCAAATTTAATCTACCTTGTTAATCCCCATCACTTTCTTAAGTCTAGCCAGTCAATGAAACAATAAATTAAGCCCTCATTAATAGTTTTGCAGATTTTCTAGGTGTAAATATTCACCTCCAAAATTTAATAATCAGCTCTCCTTACCCAATTCATGCTGGTTCCAGCATATGCATGGATATGCACACATACATACACAACAAAGAAGGGAAATTGACTTAAGAGGAAGAAAAGGCAGATAGTGAGCACTTAAAGGTAAAATGATTTGGGATTTGAATCTAAAGGGGAGAGGAAGAAGACATGGGGAGTGACAGTGCCATCCTCTCTCAAGGTACTTCTTGTCAGCTTGCTCTAAATCATAGAGAGGTCTGGTAGCCTAGTGGGCCATATGATCACCTAACAGACATGGCAACCGCAGCCTACTTCTGATGATTCATATGGGGACAAAAGATAATGACACAGGGAGCCTAAAAAACCATTATTAGGTATACTAACATCTTAAGCAAGAAACATTAGGACAAGGTTCTTAATCTTTTCTTGATTATGGAGCCCTTTGGCTCTTGCATGAAACCTGTGAACCACTTTTCAGAAGGATGTTTTTTTAAATTAAAAATCATATGAAATTCTGCCTTTCAGTTGGAGGTTAAAGAATATAAAGAGTTTTTTTTCTTGAGTCCAAAAAGTTCATGGACTCCCTGAAACCTACTCATTGATAACTTTCTGGATCCATGGACACCTAGTTAAGAAGAACCCCTACCATTGGGGTCATAAATTAATATTTTCACAGAGTGAATTATGTTAAAGGCAAGGACTTAAGAAGCTAAGATAAGATTTGAAAAATTGAACAACTAAGAGAATGGTGCCTGAGATGGGATTTCAATTCTTATACCTTGGTGAATGGTTGGCCAGAAAGAAAGTGCTCTGAGAGCAGAAAAAACAAAAATAAAACAAAACAAAAAATCTAAGAACATCTGCTTGGAAGTTTTGCAAATCTGATCAAGAACACTTTTGATCAAAAATTAAGGAAGAGGGGAAAATTCATTGTGTGTGTGTGTGTGTGTGTGTGTGTGTGTGTGTGTGTGTGATACCATTCAAAGTAGCAGGTGTCACATAGGAAGAATAGCAGCAACAAGTCCCAGAAATTCATAGGGAACAAAAAAAAATTACAAAGCATGAAGTCACCGATAAAATATACAATCTCATATAGAAAACAGAAAGGTACAAAATATGAATGATAGAGAGAGTGAAGGCAACAAGTCAAATTAAACTTCATTGAAACTTGAAGCTCATGCTTGTAGATATGGAAAAGTATTCATTATAGAAAAGGAAGAGAACAAAAGTTTATATATAGGGAGTCAAAACATCTGGAAATATTTTGGTAAATTTAGGCAAGCTAGCAATCCCAGTAAACTTATATTCCTGTCTCCAGTCTCTTCCTCTGCAATCCATTCCCTAGTTTGCTTTTGATTAGTCTTCCTAAACTTCTACTATTATTATCAATTTATTAACCAACCAATCAACAAGTATTTATTAAGTACTTTCTATATGCCAGTGGATTGCAAAGACAAAAATGGAAGACTTCAAAGTGATGACATTCTGTTAAAAAAGACAAGTACACTAAGTATATATAAAAGATATATTTGGGAGAGGAAGGATATTAGTAACTGATGATAGATGGCTCCATATAGAAGCTGTCACTTGAGCAGAATTATGAAGAACATAAGGGATTATAAAATACAGAAATGAGAAAAATTCTTGAGGGATTATGAGAGAGAAGGCACAAATGGGAAGTAAAGTGTTGTGACAAAAAGACCAGTTAGGTTGAATATTAGCAAAGGAACATTACTGAAAAGGTCTGACTCCAGGTCCTGCACTCTATCCACTCTACCACTTAAATGGCCTTAAAGCCAGGAACATCTTACATCTACTCCTGCTTCTGATACATAATTGTTTTGTAACTCTGGGCAAGTTATTTAACAGATACCAGAGGTGTCAAGCACAGGTTGCAGGTGGCTGGTTTTAATCCCAAGGTGGCAGAACCAGATGGAAATATAATTGGAAGATAGCAAACAAAATAAATAAAAATATTAAAAATATAAATAATGTTGCATTTTAAAACTAAGTTAACATGTGACCTGCAGGAAACTTTAAGTACAGATTAGTGACAGCACCATCACCCCTTTTCATAGCCCACTAAGATCAAAGTACAATTCGGTAAAAAAAAATGGAATAAATTGGAAAAAAATCTGACTTTTACAGACCAATTTTGCAATTTACTTCAGATGAAGAGATATATGACAGACCAGGGGAAAAAAAGAAAGGAAAGATAAAGATATATTTGCTTTTAAAATGGAAGAAGCAGAACTAGTTCCTATTCCCTTTTCTCCAAGGCAGGAAATGTCATAAACACAAAGAGTGAAACACAGTAAATTCAATCAGATTAAAAAGGAGAGAGAATCACTTGAGGCTGATTTGGTCAGCGTTAGATAGGATTTGAGGTGAGATTGGAAGGATTTTTGGGGCTCAGAAAGAGGAGGGTGAGGGTGCACATAGGACATAGCTCTTCAGTAGAGGGAATGTCATAAAAATGGGAAAATATAGGGTATGACCAGAGTCCAGGGAGTAAATCAGATTTTCTGAAGTTCTTGGGTTTATTTACAGATGGAAAAGACTATACATTTATGAAAGTCAGGCTAAGGAGTTTAGCCTTCATTTAACAGATATCAGGGACCATACAGCTTCTTGAGCAACAACGACATGACGATAACAGAGTATAAGGGGAGGGGGGATTATAGTAGAGAGTGCTTAAAGGTAAAGAGATCAGTTAGGAGACCATTGTGATATTTTAGGTAGGAGATGTAATGTGAAGCATTAGACATAGAATCAGAATATGTGGATACCCAGTAAGAGTCACTTAACCTTGCTGAGTCTGCTTCCTCAACTGAAAAAAATTACTATTTGTACTACTTACCTCACAAGGCTGTAGTAAAAAAAAAAGTACTATGTAAACCTTAATCATCATTATTCTTTTGGCATTTCTTCTATTTAAATAGATTGCTATCTCAGTCAAGAGAAGATTTGGACAATAGTCTAACATAATGGACAGGCACAAATAGATTGTGATCTGCATTATTGGAAGGAAGTTACAAATTTATAAGATTATAGATTTCATCACATACATATATAGATGCATGTATATATATATATACATGTATATATATACATACACACATACATATATATATATATAAACACACATACATACATATTTTTAAAATATTTAAATGTGTTAACTTCTTTGGCCAAGAGGTTCACCTCTCTGGACCTCAAGTTTCCTCATCTGTAAAAAAGGAGCTAACCTGAATGCCCTTTGAGGTCCCTTCCAGCTTTAAATCTATGATTCCATGATACTCACATTGCCTATTTGCCTAATATAAACTCCATAAAATGAGATCCATACATTAAATACAATGCTAGAGACCAAAGTATCTAGTAAACATTTTGCAAGTTAATTGAATAAATAAAGGCAACCTGTTGGTTCCCAAACTGAGCAATAGACTTTTTGCTCAATCACTTTTCCAGGTGATAATATCCTTAGTAGATTGCTCTGATGAAGTTGGAAGTGTAAGTAATATAAAATTGAGGACACAAAGCATATGTGAATAAACTTTGGGGGATTTCTTGGGGCAAGGGGAAGCAGAAATGAGTAGTGCAGGGAGGCCAGAATATGTATGATTAATTCTGTCTGCCTGCATTGGGAGTTCCTAAGTGATTAAAAAACTTCAATTTGACTAAGCCAGAAACCATGTGGTGAATAACAGGAAGTCTTTTAAGCAAAACAACATAAATTTCCAGATAAATGGCACAACTCTTTTGTTATTTGCTGACCAGGCGAAGTACTTTTGCTGACCATAAATTCTGTGTGGGACCTCAGAACTCTGGGCACGCAGAACAGGACATGTTCCAATAATTTCCAATAAAGACCACTTGCTTTTAATAAAAGAAAAGCAAAAATACCAACTGGTAAATGGAGACCTTTCCTTTTCCTTTCATTTCCAACTCTTAATTCAGAGAAACATTCTCTTTGTCTGTCTGCTTTTATGTGTGGTAAGTATTGGTCATTTTTGCCCCATGAAAAGAGATGCTTTAGAAAAATTAAACTTTTTAGACACACCATTGACTTGAAAAGGGAAAATAAACTCAGAACTGGGGAAGTCATTGTGGCCTCCACCTCATGGGTTTGTTATCTTTTAGCTTAATTCTGGAGTTAGAATTTTTCCTTAGAAATAATGGTTTCCACCTGGTCCCCTACAAAAGAGCATTCTCAGTCTCATCAATGATGATTTTCTCCTTAAGAAAGGAAGCAGGATACATCTTCTGACTTTTCTCAGGGAGCTAGAAGACTTCAAAAATAGTGGTAGGAACAATATTTGCTAAGATTCCCACCATCTAAGTTAGGCTAGCTTTCATTCCCTAATAGTCAATGAAGCCAGCCTTGAGACTTAATTAGTCCAGGTTACAAAGACTGAAACTATTGATACAGCTTCTGGTTACCTCATTATAAAAATTCAGTTCTTGAAAATAGCAGGTCTTTCATGGGTTTCTGCAACAAAGAATTGTCTCAAACCACTTCTAATTGTTCACTGAAGAAGACCATATACACCCAGAGAGAGTGATATGAAATATGGACCACAACATAACATTTTCATGCTCTCTATTGAGGTTTGCTTGCATTGTGTTTCCTTTCTCTGATTTTTTTTTCTCTTGCAGATAGGATTTTTCTTGCACAACTTGTCAAGAATTTCAACATTATTAACATGTAGTGGACTTCCTGCCATCTAGGGGAGAGGAGGGGACTGGGGGTAAAATTTGTAATGCAAAGCTTTGTAAAGATCAATACTGGGGAACTACCCATACATATGTTATACAAATAAAAAGCTTTAATAAAAAATAGCAGGTCTTTGAGACTTGATACATGCTAGCTTGGCAAATGTGGAACCAAGGGTGGTTTAGCCAAGGAAATAAACATTATATCCTTGCTGAATATCTTTTTCATGCTATTATTCAGTGAACTTCTTTGGTTAAATATTGGTCATTCTGTGGGATGTATGAGATATTCAGGATGACTAGCTCTTCTAGTCTGGGCCCTTTTAAAGGCTGTTCATCCACCTTTGCTGTCTACCTTATTCACCCAACTCGCATCTGTGACTCCAAGAAGCTATATATATAGTATATACAGTAGCCACACCCTGGTAGCAAACTGGCTAAATCAGGTTGAGGGTATCCAATAAGCCTCCAACCTATTGGTGCATTAAAGTAATGTCTACTCCAAGCATGTGAAGATTTTCCCCAGTGAAATGGGTAGATGAGAACAACTTGTTTCAATGGCTATGATGGTGGCTGAAATAAGCACTGTGCAGTACTTAGAGTTTGGGCAAATACTGCATCCTGAGCCTTTGCCAGTCATCCTGACTATTGCTCTGCCACTGGACTTTGATAACTCAGGAAGAGAAAGTGAGTCTGACAATTTTGTACAACTTTGCCTTATTTGAATCCAATTCATACTCAAGTTAGTACATCATCCAATGATGTTGCTGGAGTGTTTCAAAAATGAAGGAAAAACAACAGCAACTGTAATGCTTATTATATGAATATTTTCATTTCATTCTAATCTTAATCACTGGTCTGGTTTGAATTCTAGTCTTGGCTAGAAAAAAAAAACACATTGAAGGCTAATGGCAACAAACACCCTCTATTTCTTAAGGTTTCACCAGGAAGAAAATTTGCTTAGCCAGACAGCCAACAAGGTTTGAATTCAAAGCCAAGCTCTAAGAAAATCATATTTAAATTGGAAGTAATTTTATTTTACTTACGGCTTTTAAAGTTTCTTCTATCTGTGCTGGTCATCTACCTTGCTGCTCTCAGTTTCAGTACCTCATTCCCCACCCACACAATTCCTTGAATTCTTAATATCTGTGTTCGCATTATTCATTCAGCCTTAAAATGTGTAACAAAGACATTTGACAAATCATTTGAGAAACTAGTCATCCTCAGCTGGTGAAAATAGCAGTAACTTCATCACCTGTGGAATTGTTAGAGTATTCATTACAAAGCAGGAAAAAGTCCTAGAGAAATAGAGCTGATGGCCCTGCAGAACCTAACAGGACTTTGACACCAGTGTTTCTGAATGTGATATCATCAAACCATGGAATCAATCACAAAAGGCACCTTAGAGGTCATCTTAATCCAATTTTCTAATTGTATGGATAGAAAAACTGAGGTTCATAAAAGTTAAATGATTCAAAGGCCACATAGTCAACCATGCTTAGAACCAAGAATTGATACAAGATTTCCTGACTCTTACTCCAATGTCCATTCTAGTTGATCACAATAGAACCTGATCAACATCTTTTCTGCTACTATTTGTAGAAAGAAGTCAAGGCCATTCTTCTGAAAATGAATTAGCAATAATTTGTTGAGCTCCTTTTACATACAAGGCATTATATTAGAGTCTGCATTGGAGGAGAGAGGAAAAAAACAGAAGGAAAAATAGTCCATATCCTCAAGAAACATACATGCTAGTTGGGAGGGAAGGCATAAAAAAGTTGAGCAGTGAGCTAAAAAAAAGATTTCACAAGGAAGTGGCAAACGAATTATTCAAACAATAATTGCTACTAATTCAGCGAAAAAGAGCTGACAGAAACAAAGAATCTCAGAATTGAAAGGTACCATCTAATTCAGGAGTAACCTTTTATGTGTCATTGATTCCTTTGGCAGTCTGGTGAAGCTTATGGATCTGTTCTCAGAACAAAGTTTTTAAAAGCATAAAATAAGATGTATTGCATTACAAAGGAAATTAGATGAAATATAATTATCAAAATATTTTAGACATTCTTAGACACTAGAGTTAGAACTCAGGAATTCTAAAGCAACCACTACCATAAAAAAAGAATGACTGGGCAGGCTGAGTCAATTTAATAAAAGTCACAATTCTACCCAAATGGATATACTTAGTGTCCTACCAATTTGTGGCAATTATCAAAACTAGCTAGTACTAGCTAAGATAGAATGGTAGATCTATCAGTGGAATAGATAAGGTGCCCAAGTCACAGTAATACATGACCAGTATAACCTAATGGAAGCAAGATGGTGGAATAAAGGGAGTGACTTGCCTGAGTTCTCTTCTAAACCCCTTCAAATACCTTTAAGTAATGACTCTAAAAAAATTCTAGAGCAGGACCTATGAAAAAGTAGAGTAAAGCAGTTTTCCAGCCCCAAGCAACCTAGATCAGCAGGAAAGGTCTTTTGCACAAAAATGGCAGTAGAGCACAGAACAGCACAGGTCACACCAGCACAATTCTCACTCTGCAAGCCAGGAGCAGTCATGGGGTGACTGAGTCAGTGGCAGTAGAGATGGTTCCTAGACATCTCAGCCCATAGACACTAAAGACAGCTTAGAAGGTTCAGTTGTGTATGTAAGAGTGGAAGATAGTCCAGCATAGCACACTAGTGTGGCCCCAGCCCCAATAAATCTGGAGCAGGTATTGGGAGCCACTGAATCAGCAGCAGCAGCAACTTCTGAAGTTATCAGGTCACAGACGGTATAGGAATCAAGTGGCTGGTCAGAATGAGAATGTGGAGGGTCCCTTTGCTAGCACTGATGAAGGACTCTTTTGCTTTGCCCTTACTTGGATCTGGGTCACAGTCCTGGAAGGCAGCCCTTCCAGAGTGAGAAGGGTAAGGAGGATCATTAGAAAACTAAATTTGAAGCCACAATAGAGCAAGACCCTCTCCACAGTTCCAGGGCAGAAAAGAATGTTTGTGGTCACTCAGAGACCAGGAAAGTAGTAAGCACACTACACCTTAGAGAGAACTAAACTTGGAATACCAGAAATCTTAAAAGGTCCCTAGAAGTATCTCTGAAAACATCTGCACAAAACCTCTGAAACTTGGGACAATGCACCCTCCACCTTAGAAATAGACCGTATTTTAACAAAGAGTTAAAAATCAAGTATTGACTGGGGGAAAAATGAACAAACAATAGGAAAAGATTCAGACCATAGAAATTTACTATATTGATCCAAAGACACACTTGAAGATAACAAAGTCAAAGCTCTTCTATCCAAAGCCTCCAAGAAAAATGTGAATTGGTCTCAGACATTGGAACAACTCAAAAATCATTTTGAAAATAAATAAGAGAGATAAGGGAAAATTAGGAAGAAAAATGAGAGTGATATAAGAAAATCATGAAAAATAAGTTATCAGATTGGTAAAGGAGAAATTAAAAAAAACTAAAGAAAAAAAACCCTTTAAAAACATACTACACCAAACAATAAAAGAAGCACAAAAAGCCAATGAAGAGAAATGTGCCTTAAAAAGCAGAATCAGCCAAATGGAAAGAAAGGTACAAAAATTCCCTGAAGAAAAAAAAAAAACTTTAAAAGTAGAATTGACCGGCTTCCTTCCGGGGGTGGAGCCATGGTGGCGGAGATCAGACAGGATTCTCTGTAACCTCCTCTAACCTCCCCTCAAACCAACAACATATGAAGCCTCTAGACTGATTCTGAAGCGGGAAAATCCACAGTATCTGGAGAACAACACTATTCTGGAGGAGGATGCTCTGGAGGAACCTCAAAACAGGTCTGTTTTAATGGGGCAGGGGGTGGCCTACTGAACCCAGACTGCAGCGCAGGGAGACCGGGGCAGGGAGCTGGAGCAGGGAGCTGGAACAGGAGTCAGAACAGGAGTGGGAGCGTTGTGCTTTTCACACACCTGGGAGTCTTCTGCAGGCCTCTTGGAACAATTTGTCCTGATTGTGGGCAGGTGGTTTGGAGGGTCTGCCTTTTGAGGGGGATAGATTGTGAACCACTGAACCCCTGATGAGCATCTGACCTAGCTGCCATTACACAGCACCTTAAAGCAATCAATCAAACAACAGGACTGATAAGCACCAGAAATAATTCAATCAGCAGAGCTGCCCAGTACCTGAAATAATTCAATCAGCAGAAC
>JAJPUD010005728.1:0-19354 GCA_023553655.1 Myrmecobius fasciatus
TTTTTTTTCTTGTAGATAGGATTTTTCTTGCATAACTTGTCAAGTATTTTAACATTATTAACATGTAGTGGACTTCCTGCCATCTAGGGGAGGGAAGGGGACTGGGGGTAAAATTTGTAATGGAAAGTTTTGTAAAGATCAATGTTGGGGAACTACCCATACATATGTTATACAAATAAAAAGCTTTAATTAAAAAAATGATATCTACTGGAAATCCAGTTCGGCATGTCTGAACCAGTTGGAGATGCATGATAGGATGTCAGCAGAGGAAATGGGATAGAAAATCATTAGCATAGAGGCAATTAAATCCACAGGAGCGGATAATATCACCAAGTAAAGAAGTGTAGAAGAAGAAGAAGACAGCCCAGGGCAGAATCTTGTTGGAAACCTAAAGTTAAAGACCTGATATAGAGGTAGAACTAGAAAAGAAACAGAAAAAAATAGAAAGATAAGGAAAGAGTAATGTCCTGAAATCCTAGAGAGAAGAGAATATCAAGGAACAGAGAGTGGTGAACAATGTAAACGACTGAAGAGAAAGATGTTTAGGATAATGTGGATCCAGAAAAGGTTATTGAATTTGGCGGTTAAGAGATCATTAGCTTAGAGGAAAAACAAAAGCTAATAGATCCACAAAGAGAAGTAGACCGAATTCCTTGCGGAGAAATACTGTATAACTGATTTCCCCTTTGGAAAACCACATAGTCCTAGAGATGGCAGTAGTAAAGAGAGCAGAATAGTAAAGAGGACCTGGACCCAACTGATAGACACAGGAGAAGTGGCAGTGTTGAAATTATGGAAGAATTCCTGGTTACAACCTCCTGTCTGAAAAGAAGAATTCCTGGATTAGGGAGGGGATAGATCCCAAGAGCAATGAGAAAATGAGTCATGATATAAAACAGCCAAACTGGGTATTACCCTTTATTGCAACTGTGAGAAATGTAGACTGCATTTCTGGGGAAAAGGGTCAATGCTCTAGCAATCTTTAATTTTTTCCTTCTTGCTGAATCACTTTAGTCCCATAGAAGCAGTATAAATATCGAGAACTCTATATAAACGCAATCTATCTATGTCTATGTATATATGCACATATCCTCCAGTATGTGCATATATACATAGACATAGATAGATTGCGTTTAAGATAAAAATCTTATTCTTTTGTTGTAGATATCAAGGCATGAGCTAAATTCATAAGCAAGCATGAATATTAAGTCAAAAGTTAAAGAGAGATTATTATTATTTAGGAACTACCAGAAGAGAAGTCTGGTCATTGAAAACCCAGTGTTGAGCTTTGGGGTCATAATTTACATGTGCTTCTAAAAAGCTCAAGGAAGGTTTACATTAATATGCTACAAGAGTCTTTTGTTAGTCATATTCTGGTCAAAAATTTTATTAGTAATCTGAATTACTTTATAGAATGTATACTTATCAAATTTACAGATGGCACAAAACTGGGAGGGTTAGCCAAGGTGACAGAACTAGGATCCAAAATTATTTTAGTACACTGGAACTGAGGATCAATTTAACAAGTGTGATTTTAATAGGGATATATGTAAAATTCTTCATTTAGGTTCCAAAAATCAACTGCTCAGGATGACAGGATGAGGAAAACCTAGGTAAAAAGCAATTTATGTGAAATAGACATGGGTTATAATTGACTATAAACTCAATATGAGCTAATAGTTTAGCTTGACAGCCAAGTCCCATCAGCATCTCAAACTCAGCACATCGAAAATAGAATTCATCATCATCTCTGCTAAATCATTCCCTCCTATTTCCTTTCCAAATATTAAGGTTTGCAACCATGGACTCTATCTTGGCTCTTCTCTTTTCATTGCAACCCATATCCTATTAAGTGCCAAGTCTTATTGATTAGACTTTAATAATGCATCTGACATTCATTCCTTTCTCAAACTCACATGCTTATTATCTTAATTCAAGCTCTCATCACCTTTTTTGTGGACTATTGCAATAACCCACTAACTGATCTCAATGCTTCCAGTTTTTCTCCTTCATGTTCTATCCTTAGCTTAGCTGCCAAATAATGTCCCTTAAACAGAAGTCTAATCATGTAACTCCCTTGCTCAGAAATCTTCAGTGGTTCCCATTTGTCTGTAAAATAGAATACTAACTTCTCAATTTGACTTTTAAAGTCATTCCCACTCTTGTTTCAGCCTATTTTTATAGATTTATTTCATGTCATTTTCCTTTACATAACCTATATTCCCTGATCTAATCCCATAGTTCCCTAGTTATTGCTATTCCAGAATTCTCTCATTCCTTACTTCTTTTTCTCAAAGTCCTTACCTTCCTTCAAGACTCAGTTCAAGTACCAACTCATGTTCAGCAGAGTCTTTGTTAAATCTGTTGTCTCTTCCAGATTTTAGCATTCTTCTCCTCAAACTACCTTATATATCTAATCCTTTCCCTAATAAAATGTAAACTCTTTAGGGGCAGGAATTATTTTGTCAGTGTCCTTTTATCACAGATTTTTGTATGTAAAATGTTTATTGAAATCCATTGAACAAAAAATAAAAATCCACTGTGATCTTAGACAGCATTAATACTAGTGCTCAGAGTAGAGAGTATATAATGACTTACCACTGGTTATTGTTATAAGTAAAAATCAGTGGAAGCAATCAGACTTAGGAAGAATAGGATGTTGCTGGCAACACCATGAGTTATAGTTATTGTTCAGAGTATCTAAACAGAGTTACGAGAAAATCAGAGATGATATATATATATATATATATATATATATATATATGGCCAATGTCAAAAGAGGAAGTTAAAGAGGACAACATCAAAGGAGAAAGGCAAACATAATCCTGAAAGTTCCAGAGTCATCATAAAATGGTTATGATTGGACAATCAGAAAAGGGTGATGGTGGATACAAAAAAAAAGCAAAAGAAGAAGAAAGAAAAGGAGAGAGAGAGAGAAGGAGGAAGGGAGGGTCAGAGGAAGGAAGGAGAGAGAGTGAGAGAGAAAGAAAAAAGAAAGAAAGAAAGAAAGAAAGAAAGAAAGAAAGAAAGAAAGAAAGAAAGAAAGAAAGAAAGAAAGAAAGAAAAGCAAGGAAGGAAGGAAGGAGGGTAAGAAGGAAGGAAGCAGAGTAAGAAGGAAGGAAGGAGGGAAGGAAGGAAGGAAGGAAGGAAGGAAGGAAGGAGGGAAGGAAAGGAGAAAGGGGGTTACCATGTTCAAAGTATTTTGATTTTTCATTTCTTTTTCTAGAAGGAATGAAGAAAAGGAAAGAAAGAAAGAAAGGAAGAAAAGAAAGGAAGGAGAAAAGTAGACATTTTAAAAACTAATTAAAAAAATATGTCAGGTTAGAAGTAAGGTTGGATAGTAGAAAGAGGATAATTCACTTGGATTTGTGTTCTAACATAGCTTCCTGTAAGAGTGGACCATGAGAGCACTAGCTCTGAAGTCAGGAGGACCTGAGTTCAAATCTAGTCTCAGACACTTAACACTTCCTAGCTGTGTGACCCTGGGCAAGTCACTTAACCCAATTGCCTCAGGAAAAAAAAAGAGTGGACCATCAGATACTGGCCACACTACTCCTTTATTTCTTAAACAGATTAGCCTGTCATGAATCTAGATGAAGAACTGAAGAACAGAATAGTTTTTCCACTTTAAGCTCCATTAACATTCATTTTCTGAAACACTGAGCTCATTTCTATGGACTTTATTTTAAAGAATGGCAAATGCCAAACTGGATTTAGTCTGGTATATTTATTACTAAAAAGTATAACTATGGAGGGCGAGGCTTGAGAAGAAGAGTTAAAAGAGGTTGATCACCTACATCTAGAAAGAGGAAAACAGAGATATTTGTGTGTATTTCCCAAGGAAATTTGGAGTCAAAGAAGTTGATTCTGTTTCTACTGCTTTTGTGAGTTTAGAACAATCATTTCACCTCTCTTCAAATGTCCTCATCTTCAAAATGAAGGGAATTGGACTGCCAAACCTAAAAGTTCCTTTCCATCTAAAGAATCCCTAAAAGGAAAAAGAAATGAAAAATTAGAATAGTTTTAACACAATAACTTGCATATTCCAGGGAAAATAAAGGATATGTATTTTGCTTTAGTCTTGGAAAAGTTTCCCAGTTTCCTCATCTATAAAATGAGCTGAAAAGGTAAATGGCAAACCATTCCAGTATTTTTGCAAAGAAGACCTCAAGAGGGATTATGAAAAATCAAACATACCTGAAAAATGACTAAACAATAATAACAATAATAAGTATATATATATATAAGCATATATATATATATATGTATAGTAAAAAGGCTCAGGATCAGTGTTTCCATGTGGGGTGTGTGTGTGTGTGTGTGTGTGTGTGTGTGTGTGTGTATGAAAAAGAGAGAGATGCTCAAAGAATTTCCATGAAGTTGAACAAAGTACAAGGTTAAAAGAAGAAAAAGCAAAAGAAACTGCTATGAGATATGATCTAGAATCCCAAACAAATGGCATTGACCTTCCAGTGAGAACAAGTCACTTCCCATTTTCAGGTAATCCTATTAGAACTCCATAAGGAGGCCTTCTTGGCAGATCTTCACTGAGGGAAGGAAACACAAAAGATGACTGTAATTGGTATCTGGAGCAGACAGGCTTGATTGGAGTAAAATTTGAGTTCAGTCCCTCTACTGAACTCTTTTTCTTTAGTTCAAAGAGAAGACAACTTTCTCCTGCATTTGCCTGCCTGTTTGCCTTTCATTGTCACCAATCCAGGGTCCGTGTGAAGGATAATTCCCATGGGTTGCAGGATCAAACGAAGCAATTTAGACCAAATTGCATTCACTTCATACTTTTGCATTAATCTTTGAACTCCTGGAATTCTACTGCACTGAAATCATTATGGATGCAGTCCCAGGGGATTTGCATTCATTTAGAAAGCTAGCACAAGCTGTCCCAATGCAACCTGTTGAAATCTTATGGGTGCTATCTCATTTTTGACAAAGAACCCTCTTCTCTCAGTCTCCTTCCTCCTTCTCACCTTTTTTTATTTATCTGTTGTGCCTTCTCGGATGCTTTCCTGAATGGCTGAAGCACTGGGCACCCGAGGTAACTGGCCTGCCAGAAAATCCTCATTGCTTGGGGAGCTTTAAACTGCTCACACTGAGAATACACAGCCATTGATTTTGAACTACTACTGGAACTTTTCTGACTCCTGACAGATATAACTTGTCTATAAAAATAGCACACCTCACAAAGAAACCAGGGCTATCCCAGGTCCAGAATACAGCTTTCTTGGAAGCTTTTAGCCAGAATAATCTTATTTTAGTTGATTTCCATTATAATGTCTAGGAGCAAGACACAGTGTATTCATGGCTTACCAAGTTTGGGTCTTCAACTATACTTGTCAGGAAGGTTCAATTTCTAGTCCCTTTCACTTTTGTATTTGGAATAGGGTTTATCATGAGCAGGTAGAAGATGAATCCCAACTTGTGTCAGGAGAGAGAATGGCTTGTACATTCTTCCATTGTGTCTAGCAGGCACTGAAATACTTCACGGTAGAATTTTATTGAAAGAATCATAGTTTCTCTCTCAGGAAGAGGAACCTCTAGACACATTGGTGCAAAAACCCTTTTGGCTCTTTGTCAGACTAGACTAGGAGATTGAAGACCTTCCCACACCAATGAGATTTGAAACCTGTGATCAACATGAGGCACAGAAAAATGGGAAATAACTAACTATCAGGACTATATCTTTTCTCACAGAGATATTTTTTATTCCTAACATTTACTCTGGCCCCTAACATCATTAAATAACAACTAGCAAAAGCGTTCAGGTGATTAAATTAAAACACTTGAGTAAATTACACCATCAGCTTTCAATAAATCTGACTCAGAGTCTCTAAAGAAATGGATAAAAGTGGTACTAATTGTACCTCTTACTATTAACATCTAGAAAGGGGCAAGAAAGCTGAACTGTCTATCTGGACCAGGAAAAAGTGGGAAGGAAGAGTGAACTTTGATTTTCCTTAAGTCAAGAGATTTTATTTTCATTCCTGTGATATGAATGTCTGCATAAATGTTAATATTTATACTACAGATGGTTCCCCACCCTCTCCTTGCCTCTCTTTCATTTAAACTTGTGTCATTACCAATTGTTTTTCCTTTCTGTACTGAAGCAGGTAGAGAACCCCTTTGCCCTTTCTTCAAAGGAAGATGAAAAAATGTAAGCAAGAAGATATATTCTGAATTTTTAACCTGAAAGTGTGAACATTTAAAGTTAAAATTAAAAAAATGTGAACATAAAAATTCTCAAACCAATATTCTTGGTTCTAAAGTTGAGAAGTGGTCTTGTGGGGAAAGGGACCCACATGTGCAAAAATGTTTGTGGCAGCCCTTTTTGTAGTTGCAAGAAACTGGAAATTCAAAGGATGCCCATCAATTGGAGAATGGCTGAATAAATTATGGTATATGAATGTTATGGAATATTATTGTTCTGTAAGAAACGACCAACAGGAGGATTTCAGAGAGGACTGGAGAGACTTGCATGAACTGATGCTGAGTGAAATCAGCAGAACCAGGAGAACATTATACACAGCAACAAGACTATACGATGATCAATTTTGATGGACATGGTTCTCTTCAACAATGATGTGATTCAAACCATTTGTTCAGCGATGAAGATAGTCATATACAACCAGAGAGAGGCCTGTGGGAACTGAGTGTGAACCACAACACAGCATTTTAACGCTTTCTGTGAATATTTCCATGCATTTTGTTTTCCTTCTTAGGTTGTTTTTTTCTTCTTCTCTTTCTAGATCTGATGTTTCTTGTGCAGTAAGATAACTGTATAGATACGTATACATGTATTGTATTTGTCATATAATTTATCCTATTTAGCATGTATTAGATTACCTGTCATCTAGGGGTGGGGGTTGGGGGGAAGGAGGGGAAAAGCTTGGGAAAAAAAAAGTTTTTGCAAAGGTCAATGTTGAAAAATCACTCATATGTTTTGTAAATAAAAAGCTTTATATATATATAAAAAAAGAGAAGTGGTCTTGTGCGTCTCCAGAGAATGAGATGTTCTTGATAAATGAAGGAGATGTGTAAAGGAATTATAGAGCTTATCTTCTGCATAAACTCTGGGATCAGATTTTTGGCCCTAAGAAAAGGTCTTTCTGTCTCCAGAATATTTCATTTACAGACATATTTAAAATTCTCTTAGTAAGGCAGTACTCTATCATAGAAGGTATACGTATTGACAGTATGTATGAAGCTGTTGATTCATATTCATAATTGACCAGTTATTAGCCAATGAATAGGGTCAACTCATCTCTAAATTTCTTAGAGCAACATTCTCCTCCATGAAATGGGAATAAAAAATCTGCTAAACAGGGTTGCAGTGATAAGGGCGCTTGGTAAATCTTAAAGTGCTCTACAAATTCTTTGTTACTGTTACAATTCCAGTTGGTATTGTTCTTGTTACTGCTGAAGTTGCTGCTGTTTAAGTTAAGCATTCATCTGTGGAAAAAAATGCAAAAATTCCCACGACAAATAGCATTAATTTTTTAATTAGTCAATATCACCTTAATTAACATTATCTTGTTACATCCTTTTCTGGTACCAACTAGTCAATAACAACTTTGGAGAAGGTAGATGAGAAAAAAAAATATATGCATTTAGAGCAAAGGTTGCATGAGCAGAAGAACATAGTCAAGAGTTTCATGAGAAGATACGCCTGTTCTTGCACAGCAAGATAAGTACGGAAATATGTATACATATATTCGACTTGTCAAGTATTCTAATAAAATTAACGTGTGGTGGACTTCCTGCCATCTAGGGGAGGGGAGGGGACTGGGGGAAAGATTGTAATGGAGAGCTTTGTAGGGATCGGTGTTGAGGAATTACCCATACATACGTTGTGCAAATAAAAAGCTTTAATTAAAAAAAAAAAGAAGAGTTTCATGAGAACCTCTCAGAATTTAGGAAAATATGGTTCCATAATAGTGAAAAGTTCATAAAGGGAGGTGGAAAGGTATGCATGCTTTGACTGTTTTATAGTTTTCTCTGGTATTATTTTTGAGGTTCACATTAATTTATTAACTGAAAAGTATTTATTGGATTCTCACTATATGAACAACTATACAAAAGAGAAGTATAAAATATAACCCCTGATCTCAAGAAGCCATATGGTCTGGTTAGAAAAGCAAGATTTATGCACAAGAGATAGCTAAAGAACATTGTAAGATAATATGAAGTCCTACATTACATAGAATGGATTAGAATGTTGTATAAAAAAGAAGGAAAAGAAAAGGAATTTGTGCGGGTAATATTAGATCTTTTTAGAACATATTATGGAAGAGTTGGAAATATGAGTTATGTTTTTATACAGTTAACATTAATAATTTTGCACTGTCATTCATACAGTTTTATATAGTCCCACATTTCAAAGAACAGCAAACATTTTCAACAGTGGCCCAGATTTGTTCTGCTGTCTAATCACAGAATCATAGGATCTTAAAGTTGAAAGGGACCTCGAGGAATTATCTATTCCAATCAACGTAATGAATTTGATGTCAGTGTAAAAGAGAAGAGAAAGTTGGGGAGAATCTTAGCTGAAGGTGTCACTTTCTAATCAACAAGGTTTCATTGTGTACTTCAAGTGCAGTGAGTGGGGTAATTACTCTTTGATTTTAATGATTCAACAACAAAAATAACAACAAGGATGACAACAACAAAAGCAACAGTGGTGGCAATCAAAAATCTCTTTTTTAAAATCCTGGAAGCAATTTCTCTCCTTATATTTCAGTGTATTCTGATACAGGGTAATCAACATGTCCTGATTATAATTCTTTTTGTTATTGATTTTTGGCATCCCCCTAAGCATTTTTGTGCATAGAAGCTGTTCAAAAATTTTCTTGACTTCAAGGAAATAAACATCTATTGGGGGCATAAGATATGTAAACAAATACTATTAAATACAAAGCAGTATATATATTCTGTATATATAAAATGAAACTCAAATAAGTTTTATGAGAGGAATAAATAAAATTCTATGGGTTGAGACATCCCACTGATGAAACTTTTAAGGGAAATATGTATTTCAAGGTATATATCTGAAATGTGACAAAGCTTTCAAAGATTTGGTAAACCCCACTACCCCTATACATTTCTGATGGTTTATGAGAAATCTATCAATAACCCCATAAGGAACCTAGAAAACCTTCCTAGAGTTTTTCAGTCCTGACCAAAAACTGAAAATAGTAGAAGCCCAGGATATACTTTTAACACAATTTCTAATTGCAGGTAGAGAATTAAGCAAAAGGATGATGACATATTAACACCGAATAACTTTCTATCAAGGTGCTGCCAAAAATGGAATTTGTATTTTTGAACATATTGGGATAGTGAGGTTCTTAGTCTGTAATAAATATATTTAGAAATAGGGTTTTTTGTTTGTTTTCTAGATCTCTATAGTGCAATTCAATAAGAACTTATTAAATATTTACTATATTCATGGCAATATGCAAGGAATTAAAGATTAAAAAAAACAAATGAGACATTCTCTGACTTTAAGGATTTTGCATTCCACTGAGTGATATGATACATACACAAATAAGTTAATATTAATTGCTAATAATTGTTATGATCAGATAAGTTTTTATGTGTTGTCTGAACTGAACCTTGAAAGATGATGCTCCTGAAGTATGGTGCTTTCCAGAAAGGGACAAGAGTGGGAGTCTGGGGGAAACATAGTTTGTGCAAATGCACAAAGAAAAAGATGGAATGCCAAATTCTAAGAACAGAAAAGAGTCCATTTTGGCTGCAGGGGAGGGAATAAGAAATAAGGCTAGAAAGCTGTATTGTGTTAGACTACAAATGTTATCAATAGGGAAACACTGAAGGTTTTTCATTGGGGATATATGATCTGACCTTTGCCAAGGGGAAGATCATTTTAGATGGATGGAAGAATGGATAAATTGGAAACAAAGGAGTCATCCCAACTTGATTCAATTCAACAAATATTTACAACCTGACATATATTTGAAAGACACAAAAATGAAAGTTTTTGCCTTAAGAAACATATTCTCTTGGGTAATGTAAAAATTTAAGAAAGTACAAAGTTATCTGAGGATAGAAGGAATACAAACAAACTTAAGGGATCAGAAAAGACGGCACTGGAAATTGAGCTTGAGCTAAATACAAAAGGAAACTAAAGATCCTATGATATAAGGGATAAAAAGGGGGAAAATGGATTCCTGGCACAAGAAACAACTTGATTGAAGATAGAAAATGAATTGCCAAGTTTGGAGAATAGCTAAGATTCCAATTTATCTAGAACATACAGTTTGTGAAGGAAAATGATTATAAATAAATTGAGAAATATATTATTTTTAGCCCCAATCAAAAATGGACCCACTAAACTAAAACCTTTATTCAAGGCAAACTTCAGGAGGCTTAATCAATGTGTGGTTGTTTTTAGAGACTAAATATGGGATGAAGACTTTTTTTGAAAACATTAATTAAATCAAGTAAAATAAATAAAATAAACCAAGAGTCCACTGTCCCACAGAATCCCACTTGTTAAGTGGGAGGAAAAGCAGGCAGAGGACAAATTTTAGATATTACATATAGCCAGGAGCTCTCCAATTGTATTATATTATTGCAAATATAATCAGAATTTAGAAGAGTGAAATATCAAAGACTAAATAGCAGTTAGGAAGAGGGACCATAAGTCAGAGCCTGGAGAAAGTTACCACTTTTAGTCTACCCAACTGAGGATCAGTCCCATAAAAACTAATCAGAATAACTTTTAATTAATGATGAAATATACAAACTCCATTAAATAGATTACAGATAAAACAAAGCAATTACTGAGAACTTTATAGACTAGATATTTAAAGGCCCTGGCAAACAGCTGACCAACAAAGCTCAGTTGTCACAACATAGTTCACTAAAAAGTATATAAAGCATAGGCAAAACAAAATCAGTACCTCTTTTGCTCTCCAAGCCCAACATTAACCAAGAACATAGAGTTAAATATAATTTATTAGCAGGATACAGCAGGCCATATTATAAGGCATTTGGTTACATTGGGTTTTTAAGCTATTGCTTGTGAATCGAATAGATGATTTCAATATGTTTCAGATTATCAATGGCAGATCAGGCATGTGATTGCAACCAGTACCTGTCTGTTGCTTGAAATATTTTGTTCCATTGGAAAGAACTAAGATCAATGTATGAGTTACTAGGAGTGAAACTTCATCTCAGTCTAAGAAAGGACTTCCTAGAAATTGATGTTATCTGAAACATAAGGGAATAAACTCCTATTCAGTGAAACACTATTATTTTTATAAAGTTTTTGACATTTATTTATTTTTAATATACACTGCTTTATGAATCATGTTGGGAGAGAAAAATCAGAGCAAAAGGGAAAAAGATGGGAAAGGGAAAAAAAACAGAAAAACAGAAAAAAGAAGTGAACTTAGCATGTGTTGGTTTACATTCAATTTACATAGTTCTTTTTCTAGATGAAGATGGCATTTTTGTCCAAAGTCTATTGGGATTGCTTTAGATCACTGAACCACTGAGAAGAACCAAGTCTTTCATAGTTGATCATCACATTCTAGTTGTTATTGTATACAATACATTATCAGTTCTACTTGTTTTGCTTAGCATCAGTTCCTGTAAATCTTTCCAGAGCTTTCTAAAATCAGCTTATTCATCATTTTTATAGAAAAATTATATTCTATTATGTTCATATATCACAACTTATTCAGTCATTCCCAAATTGATGGGCATCTACTCATTTTCCAATTCTTTGATCACACAAAAAGATGTGCTACAAGCATTTTTTGCACTTGTGGGTCCATTTCCCTCCTTTATTATTTCCTTAGGATATAGCCTCAGTAGTGGCACTGAAGGGTCGAAGGGTAGGAACAGTTTTATGCCCCTTTGGGCATAGTTTTATATTGCTCTCCAGAATAGTTGGATCATTTCAGAACTCCACCAACAATGCATTAGTGTCCAAGTTTTCCCACAACCACTCCAACATATATCATTAACCTTTAGCTTTGTACTTCTCTTTTAACCTTGTTTTTGTTGGTTCTGTTTGTACAAAACCTTTTTAATTTAATACAATCAGTTATTGACTTTGTCTTTCGTAATATTGTCTACTTCTTCTTTGGTCATAAATTCCTACTTTCTCCAAAGATATGATAGGGAAATTATCCCTTGCTTTCCTAATGTGTTTATGGTATCATAATTTGTGCCCAAATCATGCACCCATTTTGACCTTATTTTGGTATGGGGTGTGAGATGTATAGTTCTATTTCAATTTTCTGACACATTATTTTCCAATTTTCCAGTGAATTCTGTCAAATAGTGAGTTCTTATTCCAGAAGCTGGAGTTTAGGCATTATCAAATACTACATTACTATAGATCTTAATTTTTGTCTCATGTGTATCTAATCTATTTCACTAATCCATCACTCTATTTCTTTGCCAGTAGCAAATGGTTTTGATGACTGCTGCTTTATAATATAGTTTTAGGTTTGGTACTGCTAAGCCACCATTCTTTGTATTTTTTTTCCCATTGATTCCATTGATTATCTTGAACTTTTGTTCTTTCAGATGAATTTTTTTTAATTCTATAAAATAATTTTTTGGTAGTTTGATTAGTAGGGTACTAAAAATGTAGACCAATTTTAGCAAAATTTTCATTTTAATTACATTTAGCTCAGCCGATACATGAGCAAGTGATATTTTCCCAGTTGTTTAGATCTGAATTTATTTGTATGAGAAATGTTTTGTAATTGTGTTCATATAGTTCTTGGGTTTGTCTTGGCAGGTAGCCCCCAAATTTATTTTGTCTACAGTAATTTTAAATGAAATTTCTCTTTCTATCTCTCACTGATAATCTTTGTCAGTAATATATAGAAATGCTGACAATTTGTGTGAGTTTATTTTATATCCTGCAACTTTGCTAAAACTGTAAATTTATTTTTGAGTAGGTTTTTGGATGATTTTCTAGGAATCTCTACTATATCATCATATCATCTTCAAAAAGTGATAGTTTTATTTCCTCATTGCCTATTCTAATTCCTTTCTTTTTTTTTCTTTTTTTTATTGCTAAAGCCAGCATTTCTAGTACAATGTTGAATTATAGTAGTGATAATGGGCATCCTTCTTTCTTCTCTGATCCTAATGGGAATGCATCCAGCTTTTCTGCATTACAAATAATTCTTGCTGTTGATATTAGATAGATAAGTGCTTGTTATTTTAAGGAAAGCTCCCTTTATCCCTATGTTCTTCGGTGTTTTTAATACGAATGGGTGCTGTATTATGTCAAAAGCTATTTCTGTGTCTATTGAGAATACCAGATAATTTCTGTTGGTTTTGTTATTGATATGGTCAATTGTAGTAATAGTTTTTTTTCTGATATTGAAGCAGCCCTGCTTTCCTGATATAAATTCCACTTGATCATAGAATATTGTCATATTGATAAGTTGCTTAATCTCTTTGCTAATATTTTATTTAAATTTTTTGCATCAATATTCATTAAGGACAATGGCCTGTAATTTCCTTTCTCATTTTTGGCTCTTCCTTGTTTAGATATCATTCCTTTATTTGTGTCAAAGAAGGAATTTGGCAGTACTCCATTTTTACCTATGTTTCCAGATAGTTTGCATAGTATTCTTTATGTTCTTTAAATATGTTCTTTAAATGTTTAGTAGAATTTACTTATGATTTCATCTTGCCTTGAAGACTTTTTCTTAGGGAGGTCATCAATGGCTTGTTCAATTTCTTTTTCTAAAATGAAACTTTTTAAATAATTTATTTCCTCTGTTCATCTAGGCAATTTATATTTTTGTAAATGTTCATTCATTTTGGTTAGATGGTTAGACCTGCTGCCAAACAGCTGAGAAAAAAAGTTACTAGATATTGTTTTAATTTCTTTTACCTTGGTGGTAAGTTCATGCTTTTCATTTTTGATGCTGGTGATTTGATTTTTTTTCCCTTTTTCTAATCAAATTAACCAAAGATTTATCTATTTTGTTAGTGTTTTTTTTTCATAAAACCAACTCTTAGTTTTATTAATTAGTTCAATAATTTTCTTACTTTCAATTTTGTTAATCTCTCCTTTGACTTTCAAAATTTCTAATTTATATTAAATTGGGTTTTTTATTTGTTCTTTTTCTAGATTTTTTAGTTGCATGCCCACTTCATTGATCTCCTCTTTCTCTACTTTATTCATATAGACATTTAGAGATATAAAATTTCTCCTAAGAACTGCTTTGGCTACATCCTATAGGTTTTGGCATGTTGTCTCATTATTGTCATTTTCTTAGATGCAATTATGTATTGTTTCTATGATTTGTTGTTTGAACTACTCATTTAGAATTAGATTATTTAATTTCCAATTGGTTTTTATTTTATCTTTCCCTGCTCCTTTGTTGAATATAATTTTTATTGCATTGTGGTCTGGAAAGAAAGCGTTTACTATTTCTGCATTTTCTGCATTTGATTGTGACATTTTTATGCCCTAATACATGATCAATTTTTGTGAAGGTTCCATGAACTGCCAAGAAAAGGTACATTCCTTTCTGTCCCTATTCAATTTTCTCCAGAGGTCTATCATATCTAGGTTTTCTGGGATTCCATTAAATTCCCTAGTTTGTTTCTTGTTTATATTGTGGGTAAATTTATCTGATTCTGATAGGGAAAAATTGACATCTTCCACTAGAATAATCTTGCTGTCCATTTCTTCCTATAACTGACTTAAAATCTTCTCTATGAATTTGGCTGTTCTACCACTTGGTGCATATACATTTAGTATTGATACTACTTCATTATTTTCAGTATCCTTTATCAATATGATCTTTCCTTCCTTATCCTTTTTGACTTTTGCTTTATGAGTTCAGAATTGTTGCCTCTGCTTTTTTTTTTACTTCAACTGAAGCATAATAAATTTTGTTCCAGCCTTTTACCTTTACTCTGTATGTGTCTCTCTGTGTCAAATGTGTCTCTTATTAATAGCATATTGTAGGATTCTGTTCTTTAATCCACTCAGTTATTCACTTCTTTTTTATGGGAGAGTTCATCCCATTCACTTCCACAGTTATGAATACAAGCTCTGTATTTCCTTCCATTCTATTTATATATTTTTACTCTCTCATTCTACCCTGTCCTTAGTAATTTTTTTAAACTCATCCAATCCACTATCTTATCTTCTATCACTTTCTCACCTTCCATTACCTTTTCCCCTACTGGCTTGCCCTCCCTTTTATCTAGCCCCTCTCATTTTTTTCCTCTTTCTTCTCCTACTTCTTTTTAGGATTAGATAAATTCCTATGTTCAACTGACTGAATAAGTCATTCTGTAAGACAAAACTGATGAGATCAAGCTTCAGATGATATTCATCATCCTCCCTTGTTTCCATGGATTGTAATAGGTCTTTGGCACCTATTCATGTGATCTAATTTGCCCTATTATGCCTCCTTTTCCTTCTTTTTCCAGTACAATCCTTTTCCCACTCTTCAATGTCTTTTTCTTTGATATTGTCTCATCAGAGTACATTCACAACCACAGTCTAAGTTCATGTGATGGCCACCCCTGCCCTACTCTGTCTACCCCAGTGAGACAGATATAGTTCTCAAGAGTTACAGATAGGGTTTGTCTGTCTACAGTTTAACTTTTAAATTATCTCTCTCTCTTCTCTCTCTCTCTCTCTCTCTCTCTCTCTCTCTCTATATATATATATATATATATATATATATATAATTTCCCCCATTTACATTTCTATACTTTCCTTGAGTCCTGTGTTTGTACATTAAAATTTCTATTTAGTTCTGTTTATTTCCATGGAAATGATTGAAAGTCTGTTACTTCATAAAATTCCATTGCCTCCTCTAAAAGATGATGCTGAGTCTTGCTGGGAAGTTAATTCTTGGTTGTAACCCTAGGTCCTTTGCCTTCTGAAGTATGATATTCCAAGCTCTCTGATCCTTTATTGTAGAAGCTGACAGATCCTGGGTTATCCTGATTGTCACTTTTGTTTTTTTCTGGCAGCTTATAGCATTTTTTCCTTGATATAGTTCTGGAGTTTTGCAACAATGTTCCTCAGAATTTTCCTTGTGGGATCTCTCTTTTTTTGCTGAGACAATTGGGGTTAAGTGACTTGCCCAGGGTCACACAGCCAGGAGCTGTTAAGTGTCTAAGGCCAGATATGAACTCAGGTCCTTATTCCTGAGTTCAGGGCTGGTGCTCTATCCACCACACCATCTAGCTGCCTGGGGATCTCTTTTTAAAGGTGACCTATTTCAATAAGCATTTCCCCCATCTGTTTTTAGAACATTGGGAGCAATTTTACTTAATGATCTCTTGAAGAATGCTATCCAAGTTCTTTATTTGGTCATGGCCTCCATGTAGGCCAATAGTTTTTAAATTGTCTCTTCTAGATCTGTTTTCCAGATCAATTGTTTTTCTAGTGAAGTATGTCATATTTTCTTCCATTTTTTCAGTATTTTTAGTTTGTTTGGCTGATTCTTGTTGTGTCATACAGTCATTAGCTTCCATTTGCACTGTTCTAGCTTTTAACGTGTGATTTTCTTCAGGTAGTTTTTGTATCTCTCTTTTTTTTTTTCATTTGGTTAATTCTACTTTTGAAGGTGTTGCTTTCTTCAATGGATTTTTTTAAACATTTGGCCAATTGTATTTTTGAAAGAGTTGTTTTCTTCAGTCAATTTTCCCCTTTCTTTTCCAAACTGTTTACTCTCTCTTGCATACGTCTCATTTCTTTTCTCATTTTTTTCCCTTTACCTCTGTTATTTGCCTTTTAAAGTCTTTTATGAGCTCTTCCAAGAAGTCTCTTTGGGGTTGAGACCAATTCACAGCACTCTCTGAGATTTTCTCTGTGGATATTTTGATCTCATCAGAGTTGGTGTTTTGTTCTTCCCTGTCACCACTCTAGGTTTCTATGGTCAAGGGTCTTATGGTATTTCCTATTTTTTTTTTTACTTTTATAGATGAGCTCTGCTCCTGGAGTAAAGGGGGTGCTGTTCCAAGTTTCCTGTGCAATTTTGAGCCTTGGCTGTAATTAATGGTCAGATTAGTTTATGTGCCACTACTTGTCTAATTTCCCCAAAATATCCCCACTCTACACTTAAGGTCATGTAGTAATGTGCCTGCCTCATCACATTCCTGCCATGCTTTGCTCTTTGAAGTATCAGTTCATGAAGGAAAAAAATATGCTGTGGTAGAAATTACTAAGTTTCCCCAAACTGTGTTCCTTTTCAGTACTCTCTACTCTCATTGTGATCAGATTTCATTCCTAAGGTAATTTTATTCTATCTCTGATTCTGTGGAACCCTTTCCCCTCACCTCCACCTTGGGATTATAAAGCATTCTTTGGAGAAAGAAGAGCAGAATTAATAGAAATGTGTCTATGTCTGTTGATGAGTCATACTAATAAAAGAAAAATTATTAAAGTACATTATTTTACAGATTTAGTGCTATATCAAGCAAAATATCAAAGGGTCATTTATTGTATATAACTAGATTAAGTAATAAATTTAATAAATTAAGAATTGCAAAAGAAATAATGAAAATTTAAAAAAAGAATAAAAGGGCCTAGGATTACCATATTTCAAATTACATGGTAAAAGAATAACAAGCAAAGTTATCACATGATGTTTAAAAATAACAGAAAAGTAATTCAGTAGAATAGACTGGTTGTTGTCATTGCTGTAGTTGTTTATTGTTTGTTCTTCATTCTTGAAGAGGATCATGACATCAGAGAAGTGATACTATGACATACAATTAGATTTAAAAATTAGATTTAAATAAAGAAGAGCTGTGCAAAGTGTCCAACCTCACTTTCTCATTTAAAGTAATCTGAATTCAATGGAATTGATCAGGATAACTGGAGATGTCCCTGGATGCTGTAGGACACCTCAGCCTTTTAAGATGAGTTCTTTCACAGGTCTCAGATTGACTTAGGCAATACCTATTTAGTGATTAAAGCTAAATATGCAATGAGTCAGATAATACTGTCTATACCTAATTAAAATTATACATCTACACACATTAGGGTCCAAACAATGATCAAGTGGGGCTTGACATGGAACCTATTGTTGGCTAATTAAGAGCATCTAGGGCCATCTCCAGTTGTCTTGGATCTCTATCTGGCAACTGGACCCAGATGGCTCTGGAGGGGAAAGTGAGGCAAGTGATTTTGCAGAGCCCTCCCTCAGATAAATGCAATTCACTTGCATAGCGTGGCATCCCCTTCCTGATGTCATGGTCCTCTCCAGGAACAAAGGACAAGCAATAACCTGTGTACAAAGTATTGGAAGCTGAATCACTGGAGACCCAACTGATAACAATCAGTTGGGTAACATAGTTCTTTTCTTCATTCTTTCTCTTTCTCCTGTCCATGTAGAGTATTATATTTTTATTTTTCAGTGCTCTGCCCAGAGAAAAGTAAATTTTGATCACTGAAACCTCACAAAATATCTTGGGGTTTATGGGCTACATTTGTTTCTCTTCTTTCTTTTTTTATTAAAAGCTTTTTATTTACAAAACATGAGTGATTTTTCTACATTGACCTTTGCAAAACTTTTTTTTGTTCCAAGCTTTTCCCCTCCTTCCCCCCACACCCCACCCCTAGATGACAGGTAATCTAATACATGCTAAATATGTTAAATTATATAACAATTCCAATATATGTATACATATCTATACAGTTATCTTATGCACAAGAAACATCAGATCTAGAAAGAGAGAAAAAAAAAAAAAACAACCTAAGATGGAAAACAAAATGCAGGTAAATATTCACAGAAAGCGTTAAAATGCTGTGTTGTGGTTCACACTCAGTTCCCTCAGGCCTCTCTCTGGATGTATATGACTATCTTCATCACTGAACAATAGGAACTGGTTTGACTCACATCATTTTTTAAAGCTTTTTATTTGTGTAACATATGTATGGGTAGTTCCCCAGCATTGATCTTTACAAAGCTCTCCATTACAACTTTTACCCCCAGTCCCTTCCCCTCCCCTAGATGGCAGGAAGTCCACTACATGTTAATAATGTAATAATAGTTGACAAGTTGTGCAAGAAAAATCCTATCTATAAGAAAAAAAAGCAAACCAGAGAAAGGCAACAAAATGCAAGCAAACATCAATAGAGATCATGAAAATGTTACGTTGTGGTCCATATTTCATTTCCCTCTCTCTGGGTGTATATGGTTTTCTTCAGTGAAAAATTGGAACTGGTTTGAGACAATTCTTTGTTGCAGAGAGCCATGACCATTAGAATTGATCATCATGTAATACTGTTGTTGCTGTGTATGATGATCTCCTGGTTCTGCTCATTTCACTCAGCATCAGTTCATGCAAGTCTCTCCAGGCC
>JAJPUD010005728.1:24354-35047 GCA_023553655.1 Myrmecobius fasciatus
ATTATTTAATTTCCAATTAACTTTTGGTTTATTTTCTCCTGGCCTTATATTGCATGTGATTTTTATTGCATCATGATCTGAAAAAGATGCATTTACTATTTCTGCCTTTCTGCATTTGATTTTGAGGTTTTATGCCCTAACACATGGTCAATTTTTGTATAGGTTCCATGGACTGCTGAGAAAAAAAAAGTAAACTCCCTCCTGTCTCCATTCAACTTTCTCCCTAGATCTATCATACCTAAATTTTCTAACAATTGGTTTATATCCCTAGTTTCTTTCTTGTTTATTTTGTGGTTTGATTTATCTAATTCTGAAAGCAAGGTTGAGATCCCCCACTAGTATCGTTTGGCTGTCTATTTCTTCTTGCATCTCTCTTAATTTCTCCCCTAGGAATTTGTGTGCTATTGCACTTGGTGCGTATATATTTAGTATCGATATTACTACATTATCTATGGTACCCTTTAATAAAATATAGTTTCCTTCCTTATCTCTTTTGATTAGATCTATCTTGGCTTTTACTTGATCTGAGATAAGGATTGCTATCCCTGCTTTTTTTTGTTCACCTCAAGCATAATAGGTTCTGCTCCAGACTGACATCATTGTTGAAGAGAACCATGTCCATCAGAATTGACCATCGTATAGTCTTGTTGATGCGTATAATGTTCTCCTGGTTCTGCTCATTTCACTCAGCATCAGTTCATGCAAGTCTCTCCAAGCTTCTCTGAAATCGTACTGCTGGTCATTTCTTACAGAACAATAATATTCCATAACATTCATATGCCATAATTTGTTCAGCTATTCTTCAATTGGTGTGCATTCATTCAGTTCCCAGTTTCTAGCCACTACAAAAAGGGCTGCCACAAAACATTTTTGCACATGTGGGTCCCTTCCCCTCCTTTAAGATCTCTTTGGGATATAGGCCCAGTAGAAACACTGTTGGGTCAAATGGTGTACATTTGTTTCTTAAAAACCATGACTTAAAGCCAAATCAGAATAAACTGGATAAATAAAATAAAATAAATATGCAAATATTATATCTCAGTGATTGGAAGGAAGGAAGTGAGAAACAGAGGAGAGAGAGAAAGGAAGGGAGGGAGGGAGGGAGAGAGAATTGAAGTAAGGAAAAAAGGAAAGAATGAAGGAAGAAACAAGTAGAAATTTCATAATCAACTAAGGGATCAAAGATATTATAAAAACAAAAAAATATTATATAAAATTAAAATATATTGCATAAACAAAATCATTGAAAGCAGAAGAAAAAGATTTTGGGGAACATTTTGAGGAAATCCTGGCTTAAAACATTTTTGATAAAAGTTAAAACCTTTAGGAAATCAAGATATTTATATAACTAATAGCTGAATATTGAACAAATTCATTAAAAATAAAAGCAAATTATTAATCACTATACAAAAATGATGCATCTTATTAATTAATAGAATAAATACAAATTAAAACAAACTGGAAATATCACTTTATATGCATCAAATTGGCAAAGACTGAAAAAAATTTGGAAATGCTCTATATTATAGAGCCTATGAGAAGAAATGCATGCTAATACACTATTGGTGAAGTTACGGATTAGTCCAATCATTCTGGAAAATAATTTGTAATCATGGGAGAAATATATTAAAAAAGACTCACATTCCTTGATTCTATGATCCCACTACTAGGAATAAGGAGATCAGTGACTCTTTTCCAAAAGGCTTTGTGCATACCAAAATATTCTGTACAGCACTTCTTATAATAGCAAAAAACCAAATAAATAAATAAATCACATGACTATCTATTGGTGAATGGCTGAACAAATTGTGTTTTGTGAATATAATTGGATATAATTATACCATAAGGAATGATGAATATGAGTAATTTAGAGAAACATGACAAGACTTGTATGAGGCAGTATGAAGAAACAGGCACAGGAGACAAATAAACATAATGATTGTAATGATGAAAATTAAGACAATACTCAAAACAACAAAATTCAGATGAATTCCAATGACCACTGTTGCCTCCAGATGAATATTGCTACACGCTTCTTCCTAACTTTAAAAAAAAAAAAAAAAAAAAAACAATAAAATGTTCAAAGCAGACTTTTGTATGTTGTCAGCCATAGTGGTTGGAAAATGGTTTTGTTGTGGCAGATGTTTTAAAGAAAGCACTGTTTGTATCTGGGAGAGGATGTTTATTGGAAAATGATTAGGTCAATACAAAAAGAACAATAAAATATTTTTGAAAACAATATCTCCTGGGCCATTACCATCTCATATTGCTTATCTAAGCTTTCATTTTCTCTGTTTTAGTAAGTTTGGATATATTATCTATTCCCTATTGTTGGCTAACATTTGGATAACATTTTTAAGGTTTTTTTAAGGTTTATCAAAACTTTTCTCCTAATAACCCAAAGAAGGAAGAGAAGTACCATTACTCTTTCTGTACATATGAGAGATAAATTAATCTGTCTATTATCCACACAGCTAGTAAAGGAGAAAGAGATTAGATATAGAGTATCTGATTTCAAGTAGGAAGTTCTAAGCTGCCCTTACTGACCTTTGCTGGCATTCATAATATAGATCTACATATTAAAAAAAAAAACAAAAAACTCCCACGGGACCTTGGAGTATTCCTATTGACTTCCAAAGTTAATTGTACAAATACTTAGCACTCCACATTCACCTTTCTTTCACCATTCATACCTCCATTTAATAAAGACTTAGGATACCTACATCATGACTACCAATGGGTTCAATACTAGAAAAATTAAGAAAAAGTAAAATAAATCTTATCCTCAAGAAGTTTGCATTCTATTTAAGGAAAATAATATGGATACTTTCCTATTTGAAGGGGTAAGGTAAGGTGAAATTTACTCTAAATTTACATTTACTTTTAAAGAAGGGGTGATTTCATAACAGAAGACATAAATTCAAATGAATACCTAAAATGCAATCATGTGCCGAGGCTGAGACTCTAGATAGAAATGAGTAGCCATGTGGTAGGGAATGATAAATCAAGTCAAGACTTAATGGTGTTTACCAGTACAATCCTTCTCCTCTACCCTCCTGACTGACCTTCTCCCCCATCTAGAGATTTACTTGGAGCTTGTGGTTTCTAAAAGAGGAGATGCCTTCCAAAGCTTTATTGGTCTGTTGTTTCAGACACTTATAAAGAGAAACAGCATAAAGGATTTGCTTTAATATCAACCTTTTTCTGCTGATTCATGCAGCAGTGGTGGTCAGTTGGGAGTTCCATCTAGGGTCTTTGCCACCAGTCTCCCCTCTCAGAGGGAAGTCTTTATTGCACACTCAGAAAAAAACACAATTTTTTTTTGATATTGTGAGGCAGCTTCTCTACTTTTTTGAATAGAAATTTTCTTCTAGTCAAGCACTTTTAGATTTGTAGAGTACTTGACAAAACAACTTTGAATACAATTAGTATTCCCATTTTTAAAGTCAAGGAAAATGAGATACACAGAGATTAAATAACTTACCTAGATCACATAGTTAAGAATTATCTAAAGTAGGATTTGAACTCATATCTTTTTATCTCCTCTAGGTTTCTACCACCACATCTACCAGCTTTCTCAGCATAACTTTTAAGTTCTTTAAGTCTTTCCAAAAGATAGCCAGCTGACATATTCATGCTAATCAAAGGACAGCTGCCACTCAGGTTAGGAAAATAAATAACAGCAGTAATTTCCAGGAAGGTGTTTGTTAAAAATCTAGCTTAGTTTACAAATTTTACAAATGAGGAAACTGGTTTTCAGAAAGATTAAGTGACCAGACCTGGGTCATACTTTTAAACTTGAAAGAAGTGGTATTCTCACTCATCCTCCAACTGGATGTTCCACAGACATCCCAAATTCTTCATATCCATCAGGAAACTAATCATCTTTACAATCTTCCTCTCCTCTAAATTTCCTTATTATATCACCATCTTCCTAGTTAATCAGTTACAACTTCTATAGTGTATTCCTCTAGTGTATTCACTCCATTTAGCCAAGCCATTGCCAAATATTGTTGTTTCTGCCTTCATGACATCATACACACACATGCACATATGTATATACATACGTGCATGCACACATAGACATATTATAGCAAGAGCATACTTTCTCTATTTCTCTATTCACACATACAGGTATACTATAAATATATAATATATGAGTCACATTTATATTTGTAATATGTATATATATATATATCATTACAGCATGAATCAGCAGGCTGACATATACATATACATGCATACAAGTATACATACATATGTAGAGAATGTATACATGCATATATTTGTATATCCTTTTGTTTACTTATATTCTCTCTACGTTTATACTCTAATTCAAACTCTCAATATCTTTTGTCTGGATTATTGCAATGGACTCCTAATTGACCCCTTGGCTTCAAATTTCTGCTCATTCCGACTTGACCTCTACTTAACATCCAAAGGACTTTTATAAATTCTAGCTATAACCATATCACATCTCTATAGAATAATAATGATAATTTGGGGCAAGTCAATTGTTTTGTTTTGTTTAAACTCCAACTCTAACTACAATGTGAAGGGGAAGCCCTCTTTGAGTCTCATTTTCCTCATCTGTTAATTAAGACAATTGGACAAGACAGCCTTTGAGATGCCTTCCAGCTCCAAATCTAAGATATTAAGATTTTCAGAGTAGATGACCTTTAATGCCTCTCTCAACATAAAATCTCTGATCCTAAGTCACCAGGAAATGCGAAGTTGCCTGCAAACCTTCATAGTGGAAGGGTCACCTCCAATACTACCAACATTTGGATTTCTCTGTTATATTCAGTATCTGAGGCTAAGTCAAAGCATCCACATCTTGAAATCATTATAGAGTCAGACATGATTATTCATCAAGCCTAGTTCAGTGGAAGTAATAATACTATATGGAGTTGTAACAGACTATGCCCACACAATACCTTTTCTCCTATCTACCATATATTTGTTAAATTATCTTCACAAACCTTTGTGACCCGAGTTAATCACCCTTTCTATTTTTCCTTCCCTATTCCTTCCTTCTTAATTCACTTAGAATTTAATTGGAGCCTCTGCTCTCAAAAATATTAATGATTAGATATAACATGTGCCCTACATATAGCACATAGAACTGAAAATGTGGAGCTTCCTCACAAAATTAATGAAATTTAGATAAGACATTATGCTAATTTCTATGATCGATGACTCAAAGGTGTCCTGCTTTGCAATGTGAATCAACCATCTTAAATGCCTGCTTTAGAAAAAGAATTGAAATGCTAAACTTGTTAATAATGCTTGTGTAATGAATATGTTCATATTCTCCCCTTCTGAAAATTAACTAAATAGATAAAAGGATTACTTTTTCAGCTCTGAGTAGTTGATGCCATATGGTATATATGGGGGTGAGATTAGGGGAGAGGGAAGAGGGAAAAAAAAGAAGATTGGGCTACAAAAAAACTTCCTCAAGACGCAGAAATCCTAAGTTTACCTTCTTGATGTGTACCCCAATTAGGTATTATATTGGGCCACTAGACCTAGGAGGCAGATGCCCTTAGACTATATATGATATTAAGGCACTGTCTGTGTTTCTTTTCTGTTTCTGAAGCTGTACATTTGTGTCTGTCTCAAATCACAAACCTGTTGTCAATATGCATTCCATGTATGGTATTAATCCTCTTTTCTTTCCAGGCTCCCTCTTTTCCTGCATGGGGAATCAATTGTTTGCTTATTCCATCTGTGCTCACCTTGGCAAGTCAGGGAGATTCCTCAAAGAGGCTAAAGCTCACTCTTAGGGTCTTAAGGGTAATTCTGATGTAGGGGGAATACCTGTCTACAACATATAAGCACAAGTACTGAGCCCCTACCAGTGTATTTCTTATTTGTGCAAATAAATTACAAAGATACTATTACCTAGTTCACATGAAATATTTAATAAATAAGAAAGCCAAATCAAGAATACCTATTTCACATGAAATATTTAATAAATAAGAAAGCAAAACACGAATGATCATTGTTGTTATTGTTCAAGTATTGCAATCTTGTCTATATCTTCTTGAACCCATTTGGGATTTTCTTGGCAGACACTGGAGTGTTTTGTCATTTCCCTCTCCAAAGAATGATCATATTTTTTTTCTGAATAAAAGGAGGAAAAAGAATAATTAAAACATAACAGTTCATGATCCAACCATTCTGGAGAATAATTTGGAACTATGATGAAAGGTTAATAAAACTCTGCATTCCCTTTGAGCCAGTATTGTCTCTAGTAGGTCTGTATCCCAAAGAGATCATAAAAAAGGAAAAAAAAGACCCTTATGTATAAAAATGTTTGTAACTGCCTTTTTTAGTGGCAAGGAACTGAAAACTAAGTGGATGCCATCAGTTGGGGAATGGCAGAACAAACTATGGTGATGAGTGTTATAGAATATTATTGTTCTATAAGAAATAATGAGCAGACTGATTTCAGAAAAGCCTAGAAAAACTTACATGAACTGATGCTAAGTGAAGTGAGCAGAACCGAGAAAACACTGTACACAGTAACAAGATTATGTGATGATCAACTGTGATGGGCTTGGCTCTTTTCAACAAATAGGTGATTCAAGAAAATTCCAATAGACTTGTGATGGAAAGATTTATCCACATTCAGAGAGAGAACTATAGAGGTGGGATGTGGATCAAAGCATAGTCTTTTCTTTTTTTCTTTAACTGTTAATTTATTGTTATAGAGAGAGAGAAGAGAGGAAATTTTGAACAACACTAAGTTCTCAGACCCAGATTTGTTGTGAGATGAGGTGGAACCATATGGCTTTCATTACTACAAAAAATTGAGCTGAACAAATCAGGTGGATGAGAGGGTAACTTTGGCAAAATCAGAAGGCTGTTGCTATAAGTTTGGAAGACTGCATACGTAACTCTCTAGAAGAAAGTACTCACCTGTGAGGAAAAGATAATATTCTGATTATCCTCTGTATGTGTGTGTGTGTGTGTGCATGTGTTGTTTTACAATTTCTGCAGGGTGAAAAAAAGAGAGCACAGCATTTTCAAATTTTTGTTGTTGTTTGTTTCCTTGTTTGTTTTTTCTTTCTCATTTTTCCCCTTTATATGAATTTTTTGTGTGAGCAGCATGACAAATATTGAAATATATTTAGAAGAATTTGCATATGTTTAACCTATATTGGGTTGTGTAGAGGAGAAGGAAAGGGAGGTGGAAGGGGAAAAAAAAACTGGTAAACATCTAGAAATATAAAGTTTCCTCTAAGAATTGCTTTGTCTGCAGTCCATAAATTTTGGTATATGGTCTTATTATTGTCATTCTCTTGGATGAAATTATTGATTGTTCCTATAATTTGCTGTTTCACCTGCTTATTCTTTAGGATTAGATTATTTGGTTTCCAATCATTTTGGTCTACTTTAGTCATATTACATGTAATTATTATTGCATCATAATCTAAAAAAAACATATTTGCTATTTCTGCCTTTCAGCATTTGATTTTAAGAATTTTGTGCTCGAATACATAGTCAATTTTTGTGTAAGTTCCATATATTGCTGAGAAAAAAGTATATTCCTTTCTGTCCTCATTCAATTTTCTCCAAATGTCTATCACATCTAACTTTTCTAAAATTCTATTTATCTCCTTACCTTCTTTATTGTTTATTTTGTAGTTTGATATATCTATCTATATATATATAGATAGATATAGATATAGATATAGTTTTGGTAGAGGGAGGTTGAGATCCCCCACTAGTAGAGTTTTGCTATCTATTTTTCTTGCTGTTTTTTTCACTTCTTGTCTAAGAATTTGGATACTATACCACTTAATGCATATATATTTAGTACTGATAGTATCTCATTATCTATGGTCCCCTTTAGCAATATGTAGTTTCCTTCCTTATCTCTTTTAATTAGATCTGTTTTTGTTTTTTGCTTGATTTCAGATCAGGATTGCTACCCCTGCTTTTTTTACTTCAGTTGAAGCATAATAGAGTCTGCTCTTTTAGCTTTTATCTTTATTCTGTATATATCACTCTGCTTTAAATGTGTTTCTTGTAAACAGTATATTATAGGATTCTAGTTTTTAATCCAGTCTGCTATCTGCTTCCATTTTATGGGAGAGTTCATCTCATTTCCATTCACAGTTAAAATTATTAACTCTTTTTCCTGCCATCTCATTTTCCCCAAGCAATACTTTTCTCTTTCTTTTTCCCCTTTCCCTACTCACCAATGTTTTGCTTCTGACCACCACCTTCTTCAATCTGCCCTCCCTTTTACAGTTCCTGCCCTCTTTTTTATCCGTTTCCCCTTCTACTTCTGTTTTCCCTTCTATTAGAGTCCCCTTTTACTTACCCCTTTCCTCTCCTACTTCCATATAGAGAGAGCAAGTTTCCATTTCAAATTAAATGTATACCATTCTCTCTTTGAGTCAAATCCAATGAGATTAAGGTTCAAACACTCGTTATCCCCCTCCCTTCTTTTCCTCACTGTACTAGGTCTTTTTTTTCCTCTTCATTTAATATTATTTACCACATTTTACCACCCCTTACCTTTCCTTGCAGTACAATCTCTTTTCCACAACTGTTTTTTTTTCATATCATCACAATAAAGTAAAAATTTACCTACACTTTCTAAGTATACCCTTAGCAAATATACAATTCTCAAAAGTTAAACATACCATTTTCCCATACATGGATATAAACATTTTAGCCTTTAAAAACATTTTTCTTTCCTTTTTTGAAAATCAAATTTTCTGTTCAGCTCTAGTATTTTCATTAAAAATAATTGAAAACCCCCTACTTCATGGAATGCCTATCTTTTTTCCCTTTAAAGATAATGCTTAGTATTGCTGGGTAGTTGATTCTTGGCTGCAGTCCAAGTCCTTTTGCCTTTGAAAACAGCATATTCCAAGTCCTTTGATACTTTATGATGGAATCTACTAGATCCTGGGTAATCCTGATTGTGGCTCCTCAATATTTCAATTGTTCTTTCTGCTTGCAGTATTTTCTCCTTGATCTGATAATTCTGGAGTTTATCTACAGCATTCCTTGGAATTTTCATTTTGGGGTCCCTTTCAGGAAATGATGAATGCTTTTGGTGGCTATTTTGCCCTCTGATTCTAGGACATACAGGCAGTTTTCCTGGATAACATCTTGAAAAATGTTGCCTGAAGTCTTTTTCTCATTGTGGTTTTCAGATAGTTCAAAAATTCTTAAGTTGCACCGCGTATCCAAGATAAGATATAAATGGGTTCATGATCTAGATATAAAGAGCGATATTAGAAGCAAATTAGAGGAACATAGGATAGTTTACCTCTCAGACCTGTGGAGATGGAATACATTTATGTCCAAAGAAGATCTGGAACTATTAATTGAACACTAGATAAATAATTTTGATTATATTAAGTTAAAAAGTTTCCATACAAACAATACTAATGCAGACAAGATTAGAAGGGAAGCATCAAATTGGGAAATCATCTTTACATTTAAGGGTTCTGATAAAGGTCTCATCTCTAAGATATATAGAGAATTGTCTCATATTTATAAGAATTCAAGCCATTCTTCAATTGATAAATGGTCAAAGGATATGAACAGACAATTTTCAGATGATGAAATTAAAACTATTTATAGTCATATGAAAAGTTGCTCCAAATCACTATTGATCAGAGAAATGCAAATTAAGACAACTCTGAGGTACCACTACACACCTGTCAGATTAGCTAAAATGACAGGAAAGGATAATTACAGGTGTTGGAGGGGATGTGGGAAGGCTGGGACACTGATGCATTGTTGGTGGAACTGTGAACGGATCCAACCATTCTGGAGAGCAATTTGGAGCTATGCTCAAAAAGTTATCAAACTGTGCATACCCTTTGACCCAGCAGTGTTTCTATTGGGCTTATATCCCAAAGAGATCTTAAAGGAAGGAAAGGGCCCCACATGTGCAAGATTGTTTGTGGCAGTCCTTTTTGTAGTGGCTAGAAACTGGAAACTGAATGGATGCCCATCAATTGGAGAATGGCTGAATAAATTATGGTATCTGAATGTTATGGAATATTATTGTTCTGTGAGAAACGGCCAGCAGGATGATTTCAGAGAGCCTGGAGAGACTTGCATGAACTGATGCTGAGTGAAGTGAGCAGAACCAGGAGATCATTTATCATGGCAACAACAATACTAAATAATGATCAGTTCTGACTCTCTTCAACAATGAAATGCTTCAAACCAGTTCCAATTGTTCAGTGAAGAAAGCCATATACACCCAGAGAGAGGGATCTGCATGTGGACCACAACATATCATTTTCATGCTCTCTATTGATGTTTGCTTGTATTATATTTCCTTTATCTGATTATTCTTTCTTGAATATACAATTTCTCCTGCACAAAAATGATGTGTGGAAATAAGTATACATATATTCGATTTCTTAAGTATTTTAACATAATTAACATGTATTGAATATCCTGCCATCTAGGGGGAGGGGACTAGGGGGGAAAATTTGTAACAGAAAGCTTTGTAAGGGTTAATGTTGAAGAATTACCCATGCATATGTTTTGCAAATAAAAAGTATTAATACAATTTTAAAAAAAATTCTTAAGTTGTCTCTCCTGGATCTATTTTCCAGGTCATTGTTTTTCCAATAAGGTATTTTACATTTTCTTCTATGTCTTTCTTTCTTTCTTTCTTTCTTTCTTTCTTTCTTTCTTTCTTTCT
>JAJPUD010005728.1:41246-73998 GCA_023553655.1 Myrmecobius fasciatus
CTTCCTTCCTTCCTTCCTTCCTTCCTTCCTTCCTTCCTTCCTTCCTTGTTTCCTTCTTTCCTTCTTTCCTTTTTCCCTATCTCTTTTTCTATCATCCTCTCCTTTTTAACTCCATAATGAAAACATGAACAGTAGCCTCAACTACAAGTAAACTGGAAAAGAAAAAATCAGGACTATGGATAAGACAGTTCATTTCTTAAAAATAAAATGAAGCAAAATACAAAATTTACTAAGCTACTGTGGCTTTTTTAAAGTGAGTGAAGTAGTGGGAAGGTTAATGAAATGTTTCCAAGGATCACAGTGAAAAAAAGGATGTTAGATTTGGAATCAGAACTAGATCTAAATCCAAGCTCTACCACTAACCACTTGGGTAACATGGGACCAATTATTTAGTTTTTCTAGACCTTTTATTCATCACTTATAAAATTAGAAAGTCAGAAAAGATAGTCTCTAAGATCCTTTCTAGATATATGACCCTGCAATGAACCCATGTTTAATTAATATTTAATATATTCAGGTAAAAGTTAAATGGCACAAAGGATAGAGCATTTGGTCTGGAGTCAAGAAGACTCATCTTCCTGAGTTTAAATATGGCTTCAAACACTTACTAACTGTGTGATGCTGGGCAAGTAACTTAACCCTGTTTACCTTGGTTTCCTAATCTGAAAAAAGAGCTGGAGAAGGAAATGGCAAATCACTCCATATCTCTGTCAAGAAAATTCCAAATGGAATCCTAGAATCAGACACAATGTTCAGGTAAAACACAACATTCACATGTATAATAAATACCACAGATAAATTGATTGCAGGGAAATGTAGTGCATATTGTTTTATTATAAGTACAATTGTAAGAGACAGTAGCATTCTTGCATACAAGGTCATTGAAGAGTCAAAGCCAGTCTACAAACTCAGACATGCCTATTGATTTGCTCACAGCCTCCAGTGTATTCTCCCTCCCACTCCCAATGAATCATTCGCATGCTATAAGACTGTAGAAAGGCAAAATAGCTAGAGAGAAGAAAACATCTTCCCTCAGTGGCTTACCTTGGTGGGTCAACCAAACCCATCCATTAAGAATCTGAAAGCACTTTGCAAGCATTAAGACAATATTTTCATGTTATGGGATGAGGTGAAATAGAATTGAGTCAAATATCTCAATAATTTAGGCCTAAAAGACAATGTTTTCTCTTAAAATACCCATATAATTCAATCAAGTTTTCTCATGGGAGGTAAGAACTAAAATATTTCATCATCTCGTGTATAGATATAACCTTCACCTCCCAGTTCAGGTGCTATTTTGGGATTAAAAGCAGAAGATCTAGGTTTAGGATGCTACTCTGATTCTTACCAATTATTTGACCTAGGGAAAATCTAATTGACACAGTGTATGGGAGGCTGAACTTGGAATCAGCAAGTTCTAAGTCTGCCTCCTTCCTCAGATATTTACTATTTACATGTTCCTTGGTAATTCATTTAATTCTTCTGAATCCTTCTTCAGTGGGAAAATGAGGGGGACTTAATGGTGTCCAAAGTTCCTCCCAGTTTTAATTCTATTCAATTTCAATAACTTCTCAGCCTCCATTTTTTCATGTCTTTGAAAGAAGTTTTTCCCTTACCTACCTCAGAGTTCAGAAGAACAAATGAGGAGAGTTCTCTATAGCACATTATAACTTTAATATACTGAATATATAAAAGTCATTTTCTTTTGCTTTCTAGGTATCCAATCTGTCCCAATCTATCCATCCATTTTGACATTCTATTTCCCTCATTGTTATATTGATATTATCCACTCCCTATATGTAGAATTCACTTCTTCCTCATCCCTTTGATAAATCTTTTCTTCCTTCAAAGCTCAATTTAGGAGCCGTCTTTATCATGAAGCCTCCCCTGATTCCTTTCTCTCCAGCATGTTTAGTATATTCTCCATCCTCAACTTATATTTACTTACTTGTATGCATGTTGCGTCCCACTTACTCCCACCCTCTGCTCCTTGAGGGTAGGTCCTATTTGATTTTCTGGTAACACTAAGAGACAACATAGTGGATAGAGACCCTCATATCTGGAAATACTTAGTTTCAAGTAACACCTCTGACACTTACTTATCCTAGGTAAGTCATTTGACTTCTAAGACTAAAAGTTGTGCAGAAGGAACTGTTCTGTCTTGGTAGAGGGTGTTTATCTGATATTCTCTTTATCAATGAAATCATATGTCAGTCCCTAGTGCTTAGCACATACTAGTTACTTAATAAATATTATTAAAATGAAATCCTAGGCAGAACGTTCTATGGATAAGCATTTTCAACATATAGTGGACTCTCTCTTTTAAATGGACATTACAAGAGCCACTATTTGATAAGAAATAAAAGAAGAAACAAGAAGAAAGAGGAGAAGAAAAAAGAAGATGAAGATGAAAAAGGAGAACATAAAGGTGGTGATAATGATGATGATGATGGCATCTTGGTGTAGGTCATCATGAAGCCCTAAATTCAAATCATTACTTAGTTACTTAATAGCTTTGTGGCCATAGTCACTGTTTAAGTGACTCAAATCACTTAACCTTGCTCAACTTCATTTTTTTTACCCGTAGAGAGGGATAGTAGTAATAACATCTATCTCACAAACAACCTTAAAGTGCTATAAAATGTTAGCTATCATTTTTAAAGGGAAAAGAGAACTGTGATGAAGAAATGTAACCTGATTGTAGCTTTCTTCCATAAAGTGTTATCAGTTTTATAAAGTGTCTCTTTTTTTTTCACCCACTCATCTCAGTAAGATATTAATTTCACACCTCCTGAGGTCATCTAAATAAGAATATGATTATAAAGCAAAGTTGTTTAACATTTTTAGTAGGGTTTTAATTCCAGGATTCTATTTTCATATAAATCTCCCCTGCACCTAAGGTTTAATTAGAATGCACTGAGTAAATATGAAAAAATTTTCTCAGAACATTAGTGTATCTAAACCCTACACATATAGATATTCAAGAGAGAAATAAGTTCATTTTTAATCTAAATTATCATTATTATTTTAAGGATTTAACTTTTGCATGCTTTGTTTTGAGCACTTTCTTATTTGTAATCTTATTGTGGCAATTAGAGAATCATTTTGCATTTGAAGTGAAGAACGATTAATACAAACCGATGTAAAAATGATATGGTGATGTATCAGGTGCATGAATAATGTACTTGCAGACTGCCTCATGTACCAGCACGTTTCATTTTGTCGATATGACAAATGTAAGTAGCTGGCCTTTTTATACATTGCAATTTTAGCAATGATGTTAATTAAAACACGTCTACAATTAGCCTTAGAAAAGTTGAATATTGGTCCCAAAGCTTCCATTTTACCATTTTTCAGTACTTTTATTATTTTCTTATTTTTTATTTATAGCATACTCACATTTTAATAGCATGATTTGTATCAATTTTTTTCTACCTCTCAAATGCCAAATGACCTCAAGCTGTTCTGGTCATTGTAAGGAAAATTTAACTATTATTATTCTGATTGTTATTGATGATAAGAAAAATAATGAGAGCTTACTCCCAGGAATAAGAATTGACTTATGGTCTGGGCACTAACTAGCTATGTGGCTGTGGATGTTAACTCATTTAGAGCCTCAGTTTTCTTATCTAGAAGATGAAGGGGTCAGACTAAATAATTTCTATGCTTTCTTCCAGTTCTAAAATTTTATGCTTTTAAGATCTATTACATATCATTAGTCTAATTTAAGAGGACAATTTTAATTTTTGATCTCTGAGCTTTTTTCTCCCACTATTCTAATTATTATTGATCTTTCTGAAGTATTCTCCTTCCAAAGAATCTGGAAACATTTGTAAAATGAAAATGAGTTTCAGGAGAGGAAAATGTATTGAAGTTTCTCTAACATTGTATTTTATTCTATTTTCCTTTTGGGGTCTTTTCCAGAGACCCAAAGCACGATAAGCCACATAACCCAAGCCATACATATCATGTGTTTTGACTCAGTACACCTTCATCACTATTGAGGATCATATTTTGATTATAATCATATGGCAAACAAATAAATACCTTCCAGAGAGAGAGAGAGAGAAAGAAAGAAAGAGAAACAGACAGACAGACGGAGAGCATTTATCCACTGAGGTGGAAGACAATGGGTAAGGAGCAAGGCATAGACTTTCACAGATAATTCATGTCCTGCTCAAATTTCTTCTTGTTATTCAGTTGTTTTCAGTCATGTTGACTGATTTCATTTGGGATTTTCTTGGCAAAAACACTGGAATGGTTTGCCATTTCCTTTTCTAGATCATTTTACAGATGAAGAAACTGAGGTAAAAAGTTAAGTATAATAATTAAGAGAAATATTTACTCAGCTAGTAAGTGTCTCAGGCCAGATTTTAACTCAGAAACATGAATCTTCCTGACTTCATACTTTACCCTCTCTCCACTGTTCCACCTAGCAGGCCAGATTTTCTGAATGGTTTCTCACTCCCCCACACTTTCTGTTTCTTTTCCTCCCCATTTTTTTGTGTCTAATATTTGTTACAAGGATCTATGCCTACCTTTGTGGGTAAGGTAAGAGAAGAAGTGAAAGTTATGTAAAAACAAAAGATATCAATATTTTTAAATACACACACATACCCTCCCCACACACATCCCTGAAGGAGGATGAGAGGGGTTCAGAATAACTAAACAGTAATCAATGCTCTTAAAATGGTCTGGGGGGGAATGCTTTTCTCCCTGTCTTAACTTCATTTCTCATAGCTGCCTTTACTATCCATGGAATCCAAAAGATTCCTCTTCAAACTGACCACAGCGGAATGGAGAATTTAGCTTTCCTAGGATCTGGCTCTTTTCCCTTTATAGCTCTTCTCAGTGTGATTGGCAGATCTTTAGATAACTCTGGTACCCACTTTTTTCTCTTTTGCATCCTTTTTTTTTAAAAAAATCAACCTTCTTTTCAGTTCCTCTTGCTTAGAGATAGAGAGGATAAATCTGACTCCGTGCTCAGCAATCCAATATTAGATGGCAAAACAAGGACTCAGGAATTCTTGGCTTCTCCCTCTGTATCTCTGACAGTGCAATATCTACAATTTTTCAAAGGCTTCTTTTTTTTAAACAAGGAGTTATATCCCTCCCTCTCCCATGTTGTATAATGGGATCACAAATGGGATTTAATTTGTAATTGTTCTAAATGTTTATGCAGAGAGAAGATGAAGAGGTACTGTGAACTATTTAACTGGTAATTATCAAGTGATTAGGCCTGACATTTCAGGAGAATGAGGTGAAAAACCTACTATACTCCAGTAGGGTCAAAAGATTAGGAACCACCATGAATTTCAACAATGAAGCATTCTTCTAGCTAGTGAAAAAAAGATCTATATTGGAAAATATCCCTAACTTTTAAAAAAAGGTTTTATGCTAATGGGCTATTAAACATTTAATACTCTGTTAACAAATGGTTATTTCTCCATTAAGTACCATCATGACCTATGCATAGTTTATGAACAATCCCCTTGTCCTTGAGAAAAAAATCACATATTGTATAGGCTAAAAATAGCAGCCATGTGAATGCTGAAGTATAATTTACAAGAGGAGCTCAGCTTACGTCACCAGCTCCATCGAAAACCTCCTGTGATTGATGAGGAGGCTGAGAGAGCCTCCCTAGCTAAATTAACCACTAAGCCTTCTCACATGGACTAAGTCATCTGATTTAACAGTATCCAGGCTGTGTGAAGAAGCCCTCTTGTTAAGGTCAATACAAGTGGCCCTATTTATCTCATGTTTTATTATCTTGGAGCAGCTAGGGGTACAGTGAATAAATAGACTGCTGGAATTGGAGCCAAAACCATCTGAATTCAAATCCTGTCTAAGATACTTAAACTGTGCCATATTGGAGAAATCGCTTAACTTTTCAGCTTTTGTTTCTTCATCAATAAAATGGGCATAACTTCATGGGATTCTTGTAAGGATCGAATAAGGTAAAGCAATTTACAAACCTTATGTGAGCTGTGATGATGATGATGACATACATTATTCTACCTTAATTGCCACCATCCATAGCATATTCTCAGCCTGGATAGTATAGTCAGCCCAAAATCTTCATGGTCCCATGGTCCCCTGAATAACTCCCACTCAACCTCAAACCCCAGTTTCTTTTTGTGTATCCTCATCCTATTAGTCCTTAAAAGTCCTATTTTATACCTCACCTCTTCTATGAACTATTCCCAGATAACTATAGCTAACATTATTTCTCTTCCCTATTTTTTTGTTATTGGACACGATTACAAATTATTAACTCTTTTATCATAAATTGTCCTTATTATTTAGTTGTTTCACATTGGCTCTGCCTTTTTGTTTCTTCTGTGACAATCACTTCAAGCTCCTTTGGCTTCATTTCCCTTGTCTATAGAATAAGGTGCCTCTGAGGACCCTCCCAAATTTAGATCTATGAATCTAAGATTCTGGTCTCTAGAGAACATTTTAAATTGGAATAATGAACCAAAGACTTGCTTCTAGTGGACAAAGTTCCCTTCCCCTTCCCCACCACCCCCAAAAGAAAATTTAAAGTAAGTTTCTGGAATGTGAGGATTATAGGCACTCAAGTGTTTAGTATAGTAGGTGTTAGCAGTAGAATTTCCTAAACAACCTATTGGGGAGTTTAGAATTATTTCAAAGGGGACCAAAGATCTTTATAACTAAAAGAGATCTTATAGGTTCTGAGAGTAATCTCTTCATTTAACAAAGAAAACCACTACCAAAACTATTTCCCTTCACAGCCTATTTTTTAAAATAGTATTTTATCCCCCCATTTAACATGTCAAAAAATTAACATTCATTTTTACAATATTTTGAGTTCCAAATTGTCTTTCTTCCTTCCTCCCCTCTTCTGAAGATGATGCACAGTTCGATATGGTTAATATTTGTGCTATCATGTAAAACATATTAGTTGTAGTTGTGAAAGAAGAAACAGATCAAAATGAAAAATAAAATAAAATAGAGTGACAGAAATACACTTCCAACTGAAACCAAGTCTATCAATTCTTTATCTGGATATGGATAGTATTTTCATTTGTGAGTCCTTTGTACTCGTCTTAGACCATTGTGCTTCTGAGAAGATCCAAATCATTCATGGTTGATCATGATCATCACACAATGTTGCTAATACACTGCACAATGTTTTCCTAGATCTGCTCATTTCAGTTTGCATTAGCTGGTACGAGTCTTTCCAGGTTCTTTTGTAATCTGCCTGATTATTGCACCATAGTATTCCATTACATTCATATCTCATATTTGTTCAGCCTTCCCCAGTGGATGGCCATCCCCTCATTTTGCAATATTTTTCCACCCTGAAAAGGGATACTATAAATATTGTTGCACGTGTTGATCCTTTTCCCAAATTTTTATGATCTTTTTGGGGATAAAGACTAATAGTGATATTGCACAGTTTAATTGCATTTTGGACATAGTTCCAAATTATTCTGCATAATGGTTGGATCAGTCAACAATTCTAACAGTGCCTTAGTATCCCAATTTTTTATGTCCTCTCCAACATCTATCATTTTCCTTTTTTTGTTATACTAGTCAATCTAATAGGTGTGAGAGGTTTTTCAGAATTGTTTTAATTTGCATTTCCCTAATAAAAAATACTTAGAACACTTCTTCATATGCCTGTAGATAGCTTTGATTTATTTTTCTGAAAACAATCTGTTCATATCCTTTGACCATTTATCAATTGGGCAATAACATAGCCTAAATTCAAGACAAATTCTAGATATTTCAGAATGTTTCACTCTATACCTTACCTTCATGTACACTATCTCTTGTGTTCAAAAAGTTCTACCTTATCTCCACTTTGTTCTCCTTCAAGGTTTGGCTTCCTGGATTCCTCTTTTTCTTCTCTTCTCCAGTCTAATGTCTCTCATCTAAATTATTCTTATCCCTATGCTATGCTTACTCCTGTACATGTTACATTGGGACTTGTAAGGCAGATGTTATTTTCCTGTACTAGCAAAGTTCCATTACCTTAACAGATAATTTTTAAAATGTTTATTGTATTGAAATGACTTTCCTATGATCACATATGAGTGACCAAACAGAAGCTGGATTCCAGGTTTCTGACTCTTAATTCAGTTTTTTTTTTACTATACTAAGCTGTTCCAGGTTATATTTCATTTTCTCTATGAAATCTTATGTATAAACTCCAGCCAACACCAACATCATTCTGTCCCTTTTCTGTCTGCTTACAAATTCACTGTTTACCAGACCAGGCATGTTGGACATTGAAAGAATATGGTAGTCCAGAAAAGACTCTATGAGGTGACAATTCAGTTGTCAGTGAGAAGAACACAGAAAACATCAAAAAACAAGAAGGCACCTAATAGAAAAGGTTTTGTGAAAAAAATTGGTAATTATATTTTTTCAATTATTCACATTTTTCTTTGTAATTGAAAAAAAATTAATGCCAATATGTATCCAAAATCATTCCTCCATGGGTCATGTTTCCAAGTTGTGGCTCATTTTAAAACTGAGCCCATCACCTCTCTATTAGGAGGTAGGTTCCATGCTTTATCATCAGTCTTCTGGGATTGTTGTTGGTCATTGCACTGAGTAGAGTTTTTAAGTCTTTCAAAGTTGATTGTCTTTAAAATTTTGTTGTTATTATATAATTGGTTCTCTTGCTTCTACTCACTCTGTACTGCATCAGTTCATAAAGGTCTTCCCATGTTTCTCTGAAATTTTCCTTTGCATCATTTTTTTTTATCTTAGTTGTCATATGTCATAATTTGTCAATGGATTTTTCAAAGGGGAGAAATGTTTTAAAGGTAAAACTAATGGATGTGGGCTGGGAAAAAAAATCTCCTGAGAAAGGAAATCTTTTAGTCACCTAAGAGTTTCCAAAGACTCATAGCTGCTCTTTTTCATGACCCACCTTATCCCTCAGTGACTAGTATTTTAGGTGCGAATTATGGATAGCAAGATTTTGATAAACTACTAATTTTAGCTCCTCTTCCCAATTTCTGTATTGGGTGTGTCATTTCTTATATATCCTCCCAACTTTTCTTCCTCCCTTTTCCCACCAATTATCACTTTATAAACAGTTGGTGGAAGGGAGAACATGGCCTAAAAATGTGTATGTTTTTGATGTAAACCAATTTTGTCTTCTTTTCATTCTCATCCCCATTGCTATCTCACTGTTCTCAAGTTGTCTGGTGATATTCAGAGAGATATGGTGCTAAGATATGTGTAATTCATTTTTTTTAAATCTTCAATGTTCTGCAGACATTTTGCATTGTGAAGTCACTAAAATGACTTTTATTTTTACAATTGAAGAGAAGTATTAAGATATAATCCTATTATTTTAAGCTTAGCAAAACCTCCTTGGGGCTGCTGCTAACAGATAGGTTGAAGGGGATGGTAGGTAGTTTATCTTAATCCTATATGGTATATGTGTGTGTGTGATTTTAATACATACACATATATGCAAATATATTTCAATATTTGCAATTCTCTCTCATAGGACTATATATGTATATTCTTATGTTTATAATTTTATATATTTAAAATATTTTCATTTCACATTTTTTGGAGATTATACGCTTTTGGTACAGTGAAATCTAAGAAAAGTATTATTCTTAAATGTGTCATGTCAAAACAATTACAGGAAATAGTTTTATCTGCTCTTATACTTTGGACCCAGGAGTTTTTCTTGAATTCTTAAGAATAGATAGAGAGAGAGATTTTGGGGGCATCTTTATTTGTAATATGGGATGATGATAAGGGTATCTGCCTTGACATCAAGTCCTCCCTCAGAAATATACTATCTGTGTGATCATAAACAAGACAAACTTTCAGTGCTTGGTGGCCAATTTGCATTGCTGAAGGGAGTCTCCCTGCCAGGAGCTAGCTCCCCAATAAGGATGAAATCAGAAATGTAGATCATTTTTTAAATTGAATTTCACCCTCCCCCAATCTTCTCCCAGAAACACCTGCTCACTCACTTTAAGCCTGACCAGAAATGATCTCAAATTCTATCCCCATGGACAGGACCAGGATGCTGCCTATTAGACTAACACGGAACCCGGAGAGCTGTGCTGCACGGGAGAATAAGCACCTGGATGGAATCACAATGTTTTAGTTGGCTCTCAGACCAGCCACGCATGCAGCAATAGCAATTATGGTACCCCATACAGATGACTCTAGCCTTGCCAGTTTGAATGGGCTAATGGAGGACAGGAGCCAGGAGGGAGTAAAATATCTCCGTCATAAACTGAAACGTTTTGCTGTTTGAACTGTTGCCAGTTTTTATAACAATTTCCATCTTAAGCCGGCTCAATACATATTTAATGAAATCTTCTATAAAACCTTTAACAGCCCTCAATTCATTTCAAGTGGCAAATGACTCAGCAGTTTGCAATGATGAGCTGGATGCAGACTCTATATTCATTACTTAAGAAGAGAAAGTGATTTTTTTAATACTTCTTCCTAAACAAGGTTTTTTTGTGTGTTTTTTTTTAACTTGTACATTGTCATTCCCTTAAGATGCAGAAACACGTCTGTCCTCTAGAATGCAGGATTTAGCAGGAAGTATTTGGCAGGAAAATAAAAATGTTGATGCGACTTTATAATTATCATCACACATCCATACACATTGTGTAGTACTCTAGTCAAAGGCTTTCCAGTTCTGGGACATAAGAAGGAACTGCAGAATGATTGCCCAGCTAAGTGCAGGGAGACTCAAATGGGGAGAAGGTTAGGGACTGCTGATCAGATGGTGAAATGTTTTAGCCACATCAAGTCATTCAACGATCAATAAAAGATATGAGTATTTATGATCTGTGTTAATAAACTACATTTTTTTAGATATTACAAAAATATTATACAGAGCTCATGTAATATAAAACCTATGTAACTTTCAAAGAAGACACTGAACAGAATACTTTGTGTTTTGTATCTGTGAAATATACATATATTTCAGATACAATCCTTAACCCTAAATCTGAGCAATGAAATAACAGTGACATTGAGATTGATTCATTTACCCTACTTATCTAGATACTACCAACATTATACATTGCATTTTTCCAATTTAAAATTTTTGTTGGTGTCTTTTGCCTTTATATCACATTCACATATTTATATACATATATATGTATACATCTATATATATATATATTATGTAGACATATAAGAGATATGTACAAATATCTGTATATGGATATGTATATATGTGACACCTATTTCTATATCTATATAGATTTATTTTTATATTTATCAATTTATCTATCTTTTTTCTCCTTCATCTATCTAGATAATTATTTCTCATTAACAATTATTAAAAAGGGGAAAATATTTTAGAAAAGCTAACATAGCAATGAGTAAGAGTTTATATCCATATATTCCATATATCCATATCCATATATTCCATATATCCATATTCATATGCAAAGAAGAGTTAAAAGACCACCACCCACTTCTGACCTCAATTCCTCCTGAAGCAATGCACTTCTAGCACCCTCTGACAATCTCTTACCCTGTTCCCAGCTACACGTATATTACCTATTCCAAATCCTATCACCCTCTCTGCCTCTGTTTATCCACTTGAGTCTGACTGATAGCATGTCTCTAACTAGACTAACTCTCTTTCTCTCTCTCTGTCTCTCTGTCTTTGTCCCTCTGTTTCTGTCTCTCTTTTTCTCTACTTCTCTCTCTCTCTCTGTGTATGTCTCTGTCTCTCTGTGTCTCTCTCTATTTCTCTGTCTGATGGTCTATCTGTCTCTCTCATCCTTTCTCCCCCTCCCTCAACTGGCACTATTCTATAGAGTTGCTTTCTGGTATCATAGGCCTCTTGAAATACATTTTAAAAAAATTTTTCCAAGAGAAAACTCCTACATAGGTACCCACATGCAAATATGCATATATAAATAAATATAAATATATATATATGTGGGTGTGGGTGTGGGTATATGTATGTGTGTATATGTTTTTAGATAGTGCTTTTAAGGATTGAAAGTAAAATGTCTAACATATGGGGTAGACCCCCTGTATCAAACTTAAGAGAGAAAAATGAAATCATTTGGTCAAATATGAATGGATTGTGACCTATATCATTGGAGAAATTATTTAAATTCATGAGATCAGAGACATACTTAAAATTTTGAGGATGTATGAGTCTTTGACAATAAAGTTTACAAAATGCATAAACAATCTCATTTAGTCTTTGTAAGTTAATAATAGCTATTATTAAAAGTCTCATTTTTCAAACATATAGAGAACTAAGCCAAATGTATAAGAATAAGAACTATTCCCCTACTGAAACATGATCTAAAGATATGAACAGTTTTCAGATGAAATACTTAAAGCTATCTATAACCATATGAAAAAATGCCCTAACATTATTGACTGGAGAAGTGCAAATTAAAACAATTCTAGTGAACTACTTCCAACCTATGACAAAGGTTAAAAGGGATATGAGAAATATGAGACATGGTTGGTAGAGTTGGGTATTGTGAACTGATTCAATCATTCTGTAGAACAATTTGGAATTATTCCCAAAGGACCCTTCCTTTGAAAGGGCTATTCCCTTTGACTTAGCAATGTCACTAGAAGGTCTTGTATCCCAAAAGAGATAAAGAATAGAAAAGAGAAGGACCTACTGTATAAGAATATTTATAGCAGTTATTTTCTGGGAACAGAGAGTTGGAAATTGAAGAGATATCCATCAATTGGGGAATGGCTGAACAGACTGTGGTATGTGATTATTATAGAATACTATTGTACTTTAAGTAATAATGAGAAGATGCTTTTAGGGCAATCTTGAAGGATTTCCATGAACTGATGCAAAGTAAAGTAACTTTGTACAAAGTAACAGCAGTGCTGTAGAACGATCACTAAAAATGACTTAGCTAGTCTCAATAACACAATGATCCAAAACTACTCTGAGGGACTTATGGTGAAAATGCTACCCATACCCAATGAGAAAACTGATGGTGTCTGGTTATAGATTGAAATACACTTTTTTAACTTTTTAAATTTTTCTTGAGGGTTTTTTGTCTATGTTTTCTTTCACATGATTATTGGGGCAGCTAGATGGCTTCCCTGGAGTCAGAATCCAGCCTAAGACACTTCCTACTTACTAGCTAGTGACTTAACCCCAATTATCTCTTTAAAAAAAGGCAAAAAAATACCAACATGACTATCGTGGAAATGTTTTGCATGACTACACATGTATGATCTATATAGAATTGTTTGCTTTTTCAATGGGGGGGGCGATGTGGGTGGGAAGGGATAAAGGGAGAGAATCTGGGACTCAAAGGTTTAAAAACTAATATTAAAAATGTTTTTACATATTAATTGGGCAATAATAAAATAGTAAATAAATTAAAATACATAAAAAAAATAATTGTCATTCTTATTTTCCAAATGATGAAACTGGACTAAGAAAGAGTCAATGTTTACCCAGAATCATATATTTAGTGAATGTCTGAAGTGAGACTTACATATACATCTTCCTGACTGCAAGTGATCCATTCATTATCCCATATTATCTTCTATGTTCTTATCATATTCAGATAGTCACAACTCTCACCTACTGTTTATGAGTTAAATTAAGTTTAGGATAAAAGATGGCCAATATATTTTAGGCTATGCTAAGTGTCCTTGAGAAATGCGGTATGTGACCTGCATGATAAAAGACTAGTTTTTTTCAGAAAACCGACTAAATGTATTGCTTGTGTTCTTGATGGTATTTCTCATTTGATGCAATAACGTATGAAGCCAACCTGGACTCAGAGATCACTAAAGGACTGTGGTGCCTTTTTGATCAAGTTAATGACATTTGCTATTATAACCTCTTTTTCTATCACTTCCCTCTCATGCTTTGTGGATCCACTCAAACTGACCCTCTCCTCGTTCTTCACACATAGAATTCCATCCCCCTTCCCATGCTTTTGCTCTACCCATACTCACATTCAGAATAAATTCTTTCTTCACTTCCATCTCATAGAGATCTCTTCCTTTGATACATCCAAAGAACAATCTTTTTTTCCTTTCTTGAACCTATCAAATGCTAGTACCTTTTCTCCCAAACTCCCTTCTATTTAACTGTTTTGCATGTATATTATTTTCATTTATTTACTTTATATTTATATTGTATCTATTTTATAATGCATTTATTATTTCCCCTTATAAGAATACCAAGGCAAATTCCTCATGAGAAAGGAAGTTTTCATTCTTTATATTATTCCCAATGCCTAACTCAGAATCTAGTACATACCAGGTGCTTAATTAATAATTATTAATTAACCAAATAAATCTTTTTTCTATGAAGTAAATATCCTCATATAAATATTTTAGATTAGACAACAAAAATAATATGGACATTTGCTGTGTATAAGGGACTAGGTATTATGGATAAAAATATTAAAAAAAAATGAAGTCTGACATGAGTCTGTAAGAGGTACAAGAAAGAATGCTGGTTTTTGGAGTCAGTTATCCTGGATTCTAATCACAGCTCTGTCATTTGTGATCTATGTGACCCTGAACAAGTCACTTAATCTTAGACTCACTCACTTCATCTATATATGGAAGAGGTTAGACTAAATAACTTCTAAAAAGCCTTGAATCTCTGTGTTGATGATATTTTGTTCACAAATAAAAATAAGGAAGAGTAAAATGTGATAAAAACCAAGGAGAATGACAGACAAATTGCCAAGAGAAGGAGAGGAGGAAAATTTACTCTTAGCCTTAGGAATCAGGCAAAACTACATAGAGGTGGTGGCTTTTAGGCAGGCCTTGAAAGTGAGGATTTCAATAGGTGGTAGATGAGAAAACCAAGATATCACAGGACAAAAATCAGGCCGTTAAAGGAGGCAGCCATAGAGTAGTTATTCAGAAATTAGACTCATCTGTGTAGTCCATGCTAAAATTCCATTCTAAGATCTTGTGCTTTTGAATTAATGTTAGCTAAGATAAGAAAAAATAAGCTCTCCTTTTAATTCTCCAGCCTTCCCCCTTACCTTCTTCTTTCTGGGTCCTCTTCCCAAAAGAAGTGATAAACAAAATGTTGCACACCTTAAAAATTGTTTTCCTTTTTGAAATAACTGGACAAAAATAAAAATATATTTTGCTGTTATCTCTTAATTCTTTCCCCTTAGTTTAGGTCTATCTAGATCACTAAGGCAGAGGCAAATAGAGAAGCTTGCTTGTTTGTTGAAAAAGGACTGGGCGAGAATTGAGCTCCTTGGAAGATGTTGTCAATGTCCAAGCAAAACTGTCTCATTAAAGAAGAGAATAATCCAGGATTCAAGTTCCTTAGGCCTAGAGGATATCTTCTTTCTCTGTCCCATTCCTTAGAAACAAAGAAAAGCAAAACAAACACAAAAGCAACTTTGATGTCAATAATCTTACCAGCTCTCATTTCCTCCAAAATGCCTCCTCTCCTACTCATGTTGCTCCCTATTATATCAATTCAAAATTTTGAATTGATGTGAAAATAAGCCATTAAAATATATCTCTCTTTATAGTTCGTTGGATACTTTCTAGAATGCAAAGTTTAAATGGGCAAGAACAAAATTTATCTTATTTCATGTCTAATAACTTATTCACTGTGAATGTGATTTCCATTTTTCAAATGTCACCCTTTGTTCTAATATCCTGGGGACTCAAGAGATATTAGAAAACTTGTCTTTATCTTTGTCTTGCCTCTCATTGTCTTTGTCTCTGTCTTTTTCTGTCTCTATCTCTGTGTTTCTGTCTCTGCTTCCCCCTCCACCTCTCCCTCTTCTCCCTCCCTGCTTCTCTCCTTCCTTTTCTCTGTTTTTATCTCTCTGTCTCTCTCTCCCCTCCCACTTCATCTTTTTAGACTATCTGGCTCTCTTCAAGACTCAAATCAAATGTTTCATTCTAGAGGAAATCTATCCCAATTCCCCTGGCCACTATTGTCTTTCCCTCTAAAGTCACCTTACATTTATTCTGCATCTTATATGTACCTATTTATATGCATAATGCCTGACCTATTAGAAAGCAAACTGTTGATTTTTTAAACTTTTCTTTGTATCTCCAGTGTTTGCCCTAGTAAATAAATGCTTAACAAATGTTTGTTGATAGAATGATTGTAGAACTGGGAAGTCTAATATGTTGTTAGACAAGATCAGAATAAAGGAACATCTTAATGGGTTAGAACATTGGGCTAAATTGAATCCAATGAAGTTCTGAATTTTTTTCAAGTCTATGACTGATCTGTCACACCTTTGATATGAATATCACTGACATTGGTATAGATCACAACCTCTCCACACTTCATCCTTGTTCTCATATAAATCTACTATGGAAAGTCAATCCAATGTTTTGCAGACTTCATTCTGAACCTTTTAGCACATCTGTTATCTAATAGGATGAAACTTAATAGGGAGAAATGCAAAGACTCTGGGTTGATAAAACAAGCTACATAAATACAGTGGAGGGAATTGTGTCTAGATAAGAAATTATACCAATAGAACTTCAGGCTTGAGATGACCACAAGCATAATAAAACAACTGCATGATGAAGTTGCAAAACAAGCAAACAAAAAAGGCAATATTTTCAAATAATGAAATTAAAACCATCTCTAGTCATATGAAAAGTTGCTCCAAATCACTATTGATCAGAGAAATGCAAATTAAGACAACTCTGAGGTACCACTACATACCTGTCAGATTAGCTAAAATGACAGGAAGTGATAACGATGAATGTTGGAGGGGATGTGGGAAAACTGGGACACTAATACATTGTTGGTGGAACTGTGAACAGATACAGCCATTCTGGAGAGTAATTTGGAGCTATGCTCAAAAAGTTATCAAACTGTGCATACCCTTTGACCCAGCACTGTTTCTATTGGGCCTATATCCCAAAGAGATCTTAGAGGAGGGAAAGGGCCCCACATGTGCAAGAATGCTTGTGGCAGCCTTTTTTGTAGTGGCTAGAAACTGGAAACTGAATGGATGCCCATCTATTGGAGAGTGGCTGAATAAATTATGGTATATGAATATTATGGAATATTATTGCTCTGTGAGAAATGACCAATAGGACGATTTCAGAGAGGCCTGGAGGGACTTGCATGAACTGATGCTGAGTGAAATCAGCAGAATCAGGAGATCATCATACACAGCAACAACAGTATTACATGATGATCAATTCTGATGGACATGGCTCTCTGCAACAAAGAATTGTCTCAAACCAGTTCCAATTGTTCAGTGAAGAAAACCATATACACCCAGAGAGAGGGATATGAAATATGGACCACAACATAACATTTTCATGCTTGCATTGCATTTCCTTTCTCTGATTTTCTTTTTTTTTCTTGTAGATAGGATTTTTCTTGCACAACTTGTCAAGTATTTCAACATTATTAACATGTAGTGGACTTCCTGCCATCTAGGGGAGGGGAAGGGTAAAATTTGTAATGGAAAGCTTTGTAAAGATCAATGCTGGGAACTACCCATACATATGTTATACAAATAAAAAGCTTTAATAAAAAAAGGCAATACAATATTAGTGCAGGCTTTATTAGTAGTAATATAGTGTAGTTCCAGCTTCTTAAACTATGGTTTATAGGGTTTTATAACTGAATGCAGGAGTTAGAAATTGTGATTTATTTTCAATAAATTATTTATATCTATACCTATTTTAATACTTACATACCCAGGATCACATAAAAATTTCTTGGGTAAAAAGGGGTCACGAGGAAAAAAAAAACTTTGAGAAGTCCTGGTTTAGATCTAGAGAAGTAAGGATTTGGCTTGTACTCCTCTCTAGATGTTATATAGTAAAGAAAAAAAAAACACTGAACTTACAGTCCAAGGAGCTGTGTTCAAATTCTAATTTCGCTACTTACTGCTGCTGCAACCTCAAATGAGTTATTTCATCTGTCTCTAGTTCTCATTTTCTTAATCTGTAAAATGATGGAGTTGGACTAGGTTTCTCAGACTTCTTTCAATCTTGAATCTCACAATCTCATCTGGAATATGATGCTACCAACCACATCTAGCAAGCAAAATACCCTTCCCTTTTTTTAAAGGAAGGGAAATTATTAGTTAAATAAAGATAAGGACAACTTAAGAGCAATGAAGTCTTTCACTGTTCAGGGTGAGAGGTACCTCTTTGCAAATTTATGCAATCATTTCATTGCTTCCTGTTTAAGAACACTTTCTACACCCCTCCCCTCTGAGAAGGGAAGATTTCCAAAAATACTTTAGTGTCCCTAAAATCTTTCTATCAGTCAAGGTAATGGCTTGCCTTCTAGAGGAGATGGTACTCAGTATACTTACATCCCTAGGTTTTGTTACCTAACCCGGTAAAGAAAAACCTTGAATCCTTGCATAACTGCTGTGAGCAGACACCCATGTAACTTGGGTGACAATATCCTTCTACACCAGCTTCCTTTCTCCTTCTCATTCCACTCAAATGAGAGAATCCAGGTTTCCAATCTTGTGGCCCATCTGCTGGGCTGCTGCCTCCATTCAACCACAAGCAAAGAGTATGTTTTATAATGAGCCAACAGCTCATTTAATAGAATCAGAGCTGCCAAATAACTCCCTATAAAACCAGACAAGGTTTGCAAAGTCTTTCAGTTCTATGGAGCTTGCTAATGTCTGGCCATGTGCCTGAGGGAGTACCACATTAGTTCTGTGGATAAAGGAATGGGCAAAGGATGCTCAAGTCTAATTCCATTCAGTTATGTGCTTAAGGCATTTCCTGGGGCCTCATGCTTGGTTTTCTTCTTCCTGATCAGAACAAAGCAGAGGAGCTATGGGCTAGGGTCTTACTTCATAAGCCTTGTGAATCAAATCAAGTGGATTAAAAGGAAGATGAAAATTACTCCCTCCATTCCTGTTGCTAATTCTTTTTCATGACTTGCATGTCCCAGAGAACAGACTGAAAATGCCTTACTGACAAGATACCTGTCTAGGAGCTATGCTACCTTTTTCCATTTGGAAGCCAGATCCATAATGCCAGAGAACAAGGTCCTCAGACCTTGACCTGGATCATTAAATATGAGGATTTCAATGAGGTTTACAGTCTTTTGGCAACAGAGAAACAACAGGGTTTAGTGCCTGAATAAATCAGTTAAATTCCCAAGTTTTTTTTCAAAGCATGACATAGGAACTACCTCCAGACATCAGTATTTTCTTCTTGATAAATTTACTTTGGTGTGTGTGTGTGTGTGTGTATATATATATATATATATATATATATATATATATATATATATATATATATATATGTACACCTTTGTATGTATGTATGTGTGTATATATTCAATTCTCAATATTCATGGATTTCATATTTTTAAATTTACCTACACATTAAAATTTATTTGCAACTCCCAAGCCAATATTCATGACATTTTCATAGTCATTTGCACATAGCAATGTTCCCAGATGAGGTTGAGCAAAGCAAAGCTCTGTCTTCTTCTAGTTCCTGTACTGTAAACAAGTGTTCTTTAAGTGATCTATTCAGTTCCACATTTTTTTGCTTTCTTTGCTTTTTGTTGGTAATTTCTCTATTTAAAGTGCCCCCCCCCCAATTACTTGCTGTCTAAAGGAGGATGTCGGGGGAAAGAAGGGAGAAAAAAATTTGGAACATAAAGTTTTACAAGGGTGAATGTTGAAAACAATGCATATATTTTGAAAATAAAAGCTAAAAAATAATAAAGTGTCCCTAAAGTTCTGTGCTGTCTAGTGTTTCAGATGTGCCTTATAGAGAAAATATGTGCAAGCTTCATTCAGGCATGTATTATATAGTGTTGTTGGATATGAATCAACAATATGGTACATCCAGAAGCAAGAAGAGGGATTTTGTCAATATGTACATGAGGCTGATCATGAAAGTGCTAAGCAACTGTTGTGACTAGAGACTTACAGAAATATAACCTTGTATTTCCCCTAGTAACAATGGTTCAGTATTCCCTAATTTGGTGGCCACAGTGACTTTATAGAACATAACTACTGTGAATGATAACATTTGGTCTTTATTTATAGGTAATTAAAAGACTCACATAATCAACCCCATATAGTTAAAGGGAGATCCAACTTTCCTTGGAATTTCCAAGAACAAGTACTTTAGGACTTTTGACATTCTACCAGAAAGTTGGTAATGCTTCAGATAATAAGATTTTTTTTACTATACAAAGGTTATCTAACCAAGAGTTACAAAAGACACTGTTCTAAACTCTTGATCAGATACCCATGGTATACTAAAACACTTGAATAGAGGAAAAGAGAAACAAATTAAAAGCAAAACAGATCAAAGAGTTGTATGTTTTTTACATACTGAAAGTATGGATATAGGTTGTGTTCTCTTTAAACATGTCACATTTTCTGATGGTATATCACCTTCTTGATAGTAAGAACTGCTTTTTTAAAATTTTTTGTATACTTGTCACATAGCAGATTCTTAATAAAGGGTATCGAACTGAATTAAGTGAAAATAAGAAGCCATCTGATGTCAGATATGGATGAACACCTCACCTTCTGCTCCTTCTGCCCCTTGTCCCTGCCCTTCTTGACTGATAATCCCTCCTGAGAAATGATCTTCACACTATCCCAGAATCTGATTCATGAGTAGCTCCATGGCATGATCCACCTCCAATTGAGAACATGCTTCGTCCCACTTATCCCAAGTTTAACTCATGCTATTTGCTCTGTTGCCCTACTTTCTTAAGGAACCTGAGACTCTGGGAATTCATTCCTTTTTTCTATTCTTAAACATCCATCCTAGCCTAAATAAAAGTCTAAAATAGTAATCTTTAAACTTTTTTATGAATCGCTATTAATTACAAAATTTTGATTGGTAACTTCAATATATGTATCATTTATAAATTACATGCATGTACTACTATACTAATAATTATAGATATTAAAAACTTACTCCAAAAGAGAAATTTAAAAGATAAAAGTTGAAATAAAACTGATCCAAAACTCAATAGGGAGCCTTTGGAACTTATTGAGTAGAGGAATGGCATGATTGGTCCTATGTTGTAGCAAAATTACTTCTTCAGTTATGTGAAAGATGGATTGAAGTGAAGAGTGAGTAATCGGGGAAAATAATTAGAAGGCTATTTATAATAGTCCATATGATGAAAGCCTGAAATAGGGTAGTGATGGAATGAGTAAAAAGGAGATAAATGGGAGAATGTTACAGAGGTAGTAATAATGATATTTGGTCTAGATAAGGGAGAGGAAGAGATTGAAAATGATGCTGATGTGTTCAACTTTGATGTGTAATAATCTTCAAGAGAAATAATAAGTTTGGAAAAGGTTTTGGTCCTGATTAGGTTGTTAATTTCCCAAAGAGCTTATACCTGGGATATTTTATTTGGGGAAATTATATTTTATTATGTTCTCCATCATCATTCCATCAATTAGTATAGTAAATATATAGTTAATAGTCAATGTAACCATAAATAGGAAATAGGAGTTAAAAAGTATAAATGAAAATACATTTTGTCAAATCTGGATAGTCTTATCAGAGCCATGCCAGGAAACTGATTTGCTTCCATTTGAATTGTCTTAGGAAGATTCTGAAGATCATCTGGCAGGATAAGATACTAGACACTGAGGTCCTTTCTTAAATTGAACTGCCAATGATTCAAACTGTACCATAGAGAGCACAACTCCATTGGGCTGACCACGTTGTTCAAATGCCAAATATAAGCTTGTCAAAAAGACTTTTTCATAGAGAGCTCATACAGGACAAGCACTCACATGATGATCAGAAGAAAAAAAAAGTTATACAGGGACATTGTCAAAGTCTCTGTTAACAACTTTGGAATTAATTATGCATCCTAGAAGATGCTAGCATAGGACTACCTGGGATAATTTCTCCTCATCAGAGGTGCTGTGCTCTATGCACAATGCAGAATTGAAATAGCTCAAAAGAATGCAAAAATTTAGAGAATTTGCACAAATTTAGAGAATCCACCCCAAATGTTCTCATGGACTATTTGTGCCTGTCCTGTGTTAGAGTTTTCTGAGCTTGTATTGGTCTGATCAGCTGCAGTAACTTAACTCTAAAATAGTGATGGGATTTTGGTCCTTTTCAAGAATGGAGGATAATAGCCACCAACAACCACCTAAATTAAGTAAGACCAGAGTCTATGTGCCAAAATAAGAAAAGCCAATTAGACTCCAGTAAATAGTCCTCAGGCTGCCTGCTGAGCACCAGATAATAGGTGCTTATTAATAATAAGCATCAGATATACACAGAAAAAAAACAGAAAAAAATTATATCATTGAGTCAGTCATAGAGTGGTTAGACAAGGTTTAGTCTGTCTCCTTCACTAGATCCCTATAAGAACAGGACCCCCAAATTCTTGAGTACTCCTCCAACTGCTATAGGTCCATGATGCCTGTATGTGCTCAACTCCCAGCTGTAGTGATGTGAGTCACTCTACATGACCCTCTCCCTTCCCTCTGCCTGCCTCTTTTCCATTTCCCTCCCCATCCCTAGGCTAGCTGCCTCTGTACTCTCTCTGCCTTATTAAAGAGTGAGTGATGCAATATCTCCCACTTGCTGCCAGTGTGATCTTTCCTGGTGAGGATCCAAAGAACAAGACTTGTTTGCTCTCAGTCATCTTGGAGCCCCTTATTCTCCCTTTCCTTAACATCTGAGCTAGGACTTAATTTGTTGGCAACTGTGGAAAAACTTATCATGAAGACCTACTAGTACTAAGCAAAACTTGAAGGTTCAATTGTGGGACTTGTCTCCAACATAAGTTCGCTTTGCCCATTGTTCTATTAATTCCTACCCCTGATAGAGAATCCCTACTTATATATTTATGGGAAATGTGGAATGAAACCTATCTTTAAGCTTTCTGTTTGATTGACCACATGCCTCTTGGGGTCAGGCTATGAATGGAACTTTGCATCCCATTTTAAAGACCAGTGCCCTAAATCCTAAAAGGGATTAATGGAAAGATGAAGTTTTAAAGATGGTCAAACCTAGGGTTATAATTGGATCTGAGAACTGAAACTACTAGGGACAAGATCCATAGTGAGCTGAAGGGCCCTGTGGGACTAAGTATTAGACACCAATGTCAGGATCGATCCCTGATTTTTTGCTTTTAATGCCCTTAATTTTTTGTTTTTGCTATTCCTTAATAGCAAGAGATTTCTTGCATGGGTAATGTATGATTCTTTATTGGCTTGTGTGCCCAGAGTCTGTCCTTTTACCATATGATAGATGTTGAAATTTTTAAAGTGTTTTTTTTTTTGCAATGCAATTGTTTAATCGCGACAAAAATGGATACTTTTAAGTATTATTCCCATTTTAAACATAAGGAGACTGATTCTTAGAGGGGCAAAATTGAAGATGCTTACATAGGTATTTGAGTGTTAAAATAAGATTTTAAACCTAGGACTTTCTTTTTTTTTCATTTTGAATTCTAAATTCTCTTCTTTTCTCCAGCTCCTTCTCCACTCAATGAGAAGGCAAGCAATAGATATAACTTATATATGTGGCATGTAAAATATTTTCATATTATCCATGTTATAAAAAAGGCAAGAAAAGTAAAGAGAGAAAAATATGCTTCAACTTTCTCTCAGAGCTCATCAGTTCTCTTTCTGAGGGGTGGATAGCATTTTTCATCATAAGCTAGGAGCTCTCTCGTTTCCAAGTATAGGATTCTTTTGGTGGCACTGCTACCTTTCTACCATACCATTATAAGTGAATAAAATAATCACTAGATGACTAAACTATCTTAGAAACTTCCTAAGAGTAACTCTATGACTCAAGTTTCAGATTATAGAACATGTTCCCAGTAACAAAACTTACAGAAAATTTGAGTAAGAATTGAGTAATTTTCTGCAGATGTATTTGCTTCTCAATGACTTAGACTTTGAGAAAGGTTTGAAGTAAATAGCATTCAGCCTTGAAGACTAGAAAGCCAATTTTTTAGCTGGTCAAATGAGTGAGTCACTAAATATTCCATTTATAGACTTTTCATGTGATTTTGGCAACACTTAAAAATAATAGGGAGTCAGCAGTTGGTAGGACAGAAAGGAGACTTGTCACGAAGAGTCCATAACAGGAAGTTCACCTGTCAACTGCTCAGTTTTAGTGTGGCATCTGTGCTGTTGGTATAGGATTTACATCTGAAAGGATATATATATATATATATATATATTTGCTGAGGCAATTGGGGTTAAGTGACTTGCCCAGGGTCACACAGCTAGGGAATGTTAAGTGTCTGAGATCAGATTTTTACTCAGGTCCTCCTGACTTCAGGGCTTGTGCTCTATCCACTGCACCACCTAGCTGCCCCCTGAAAGGATATATTTTTACAAAATTCAATTCCACAAGCATTTATTAATTCCCTACCACATATGAAATGTTATAATAGGAATTAGAAATACAGAGAAATGGTCAAAATCATATCTTGCCCCTCAAGAGTTTTACAGAGAAGGATAAAACACAAAAACAGAGAAATATATCCACAATGCTTTGAGGAGAGGTAGAGAGTACTAACAACTAGGGACATTAGAAAATACTTCCTCTATGTCTTTAAGGAGGCAAAAACTAAAAGAGAGAGAGTTTTTTTTTTGTTTTGTTTTATTTTTTGTTTTTTTTTAAGGATGACAGAAAGTATGGGTAAAGGTATGAAGACAGGAAATCAAATAGTAAGTTTGTAAAATAACTAGTCATCCATTTTGGGTATAATATAAAGAACATAAGAGAGTTGTATACTCTAAAGTATAAATGTAGTACAAAGAGTTATTGTAAAGGGATAGAGGCAATAGGGAACCATAAAAGTTTTTCATAATGACAGTGACATGGCCATAATTCTGCTTTAGGAAGATTATTTTGGTAGATTTCCATGTTAGATACCATATCGAACTTAAATATACTTCTATAGAATAAAAAGATTTTATAGTATATTGCCAAAATGTCCAATAATAGGATTTTGATTTGATTCTTCCCCAAACTGGAGCATGGGTGATCTTTTCCATCGTGTAAAACTTTGGACTATTTCATATTTCCGGGAGGTGTGTACATTGATTTGGACAAATGTTTTTTTTTTTTAATTATCTCTTATGTGTACAATAATAATTCAAATATTAGTGAAACTACAAAGATTAAACCAAACATAGACCCTGCCCTTATGGATGTTCTGACTATTTGAGGGCTATGACACATGAATAAACAAATAAAATACAGTGGGAAGACTGGTCATAGCAAATGAATAAAAATGTTACCGATTGAGGGCTCTCTGAGGTCAAAGGAAAGAAAAAACACTATTGACTGAGTAGGTTTGTGTTGGTGGTTGTAGAGATAACATTTGCTTTGGGCTTTAAAGGACGATTAGATAGATTTTCAAAGGAAGAGCTGGGGAAGCAAATTCCAGGCATTAGAAAGAAGAAAGATTCTGAGTATCCATGGTATGAGCAAAGGCAGAGTGGGAGGAGAGAGCAGGATATGAATAAGGCATGAAAAGCAGTTCAAGTTCAATTTGTTAAGAATGTTGAGCATGGGAGTCAAAATGTTATGAGAGGAGAAAAAAGAGATTGTTACTACAATGAGAAAGACTTTGAATGCCAGATAAGAGAATGAGAATTTGTTGGTAGGTAAAAATGAGCTACTGAATGGCTTTGAGTGGAATGGGAGTTCAAATCTAGTCTCAGACACTTAACACTTCCTAGCTGTGTGACCTTGGGCAAGTCACTTAACCCCAATTACCTCAGCAAAAATATATATATATATATGTATATATATATGTGTGTGTGTGTGTGTGTGCATATATATATGTACGATAAAAAATAATAGCAATAATAAGTAGCATTTACATAGTGCTTTAAGTTTTGCAAAGTGCTTTACATTTATTATTTCAGTTTGTTTCTCTTAACAATTCTGTGAGGTTGAGGAAACTGAGGTTGAGAAAGGTTAAGTGACTTGCCCTGAGCACCTTGCTAATAAATGTATGAAGTAGGATTTGAATTCATCTTCCTTCCTCCTGGTCCATCTTTTTACCCAACACACTACCTAACAACCAATTAGGTCAAAGTATAATTGGACAGTAGTATAAAAGATGGATTTAAAAAAAAAGGAGATGGGGTAGGGTGGGGAAGTGGGAGTGGGCAGACTGGTCTCTTTGAACTGGAATAAATCGAAGTAAAACTCAAGTCACAATTGACTTATTTGCATTCTTCTTCCACTACCTTCATAGGTCTTGAACCTACCCTTTGCTCTCTGAGTTGATTCATACTTTGCAGTGAGAAGTGATATATCTATCTTCATAGAGAATGGAATGGTGAGAGCTTTGCCACAGACAGGATTGAGGAAACAGGATCCCTTAGCCCCACATTTCCAGGTTGGTTATAGAGAACAATAGGAAACAGCCTTCAATTTCTGCTAAAACTCCACTCCTGGCTCTGTGGGTTGAGTTGAATACTGATAAGCCATTTAGAGAATTGGATCTTCACCTCACCCAAACTACAGATTCATCAACACAAGGCACGTCTCTTATAAATCCTTAATCTTCTCCCAAACAAATCAGCTACAAGTGCATTTGTTGAAATCAGTTGAATGCAACCCCATAACATTTATTTTTTATAAGGAGAGAGGCCATAATATCAGGTAACCCGCCATGTTGAATTGGGGCATGTCATTTTCAGGAGACTGAAAATCAACATGGATTTGGTTGAACAAACCCTATCGCAAGCTGTTATCTTCTACATATCTCTTCCAGATTACATGGCACTTAATAGAATAATGAGTGACTGGGAATAACATATAAGAAAAAGTTCATTAAACCTTGTTAAAAATGAATAAAATTCAGATCAATTCCCATTAGCAAAAAGTACTGGTGTATTTTATATGCCTTGCAGAGATTTATTATAAATTCATGCAGCGTCTGCATGTAATGATAGTGAGTCCATATCTCCTTTCTTAATAAAAAAGAGCAGGGGACAGCATTCAGTACTTTCTTACTGTATGAAAAATTTAGAAGACGTCATCTTGCTTCTCATGGCTATGCCCTGATTGTGTCAACTCAAATTAGTTAAGTATATAAATTGGAGTAAATAAAAGTGACAGAGAAAGAAAAGTCATGGTGACACCCCTTTGGAAGTAATCGATGGACCACTCCATGGCAAGTTCATATGCCACCATTTGAGTACCCAAAAAGGAGAGAAATTAAGTCTTGAAATGGTATTGTATCTGTGCCAATATTGCACTTTTCTCTTTCCCTAGTTTGTCACTCATTTTCCTTTTCCATTTTAAGTCATATGGCAAGCTCTATGAGGATCAATGCAGGAGTCAGAGAACTACTCAATTTCCTTCCATTTGTTAATTTCTTGTTTGCATTAAACAGAATTTTAGCTGCTTTTTCCCCTTCTTAATAAAGTCTTTTTTGAGGGGTAGGTACACGATCTTTGGGATTTATTTATTTTTTTGTTACTCACAGTATAATGATGATCACAGTCAGTATTGGCATTGTAAGCAACATCAACTAATCAATCACCAGATATAAAGGCTTTAAGTGATTATTGTTTTTAAGGCACAATTCAATTCAATTCAATAAACATTTATTAAATGCCTACTATGTGCCAGACACTGTGCTAAACACTAGGGACACAAAAGCAAATATGAACTAGTGCCTATTTTAAGTTGTTTAATGTTCTATCAAGGAGAACAACATACACACATATAAATAAATAAATAAATAAAATAATTGAAGTTTAGAGATCAAGTAGCCAAGACCAGGAAATCTGAGGCAAAGATGGGAACACTAGAAACAGAATAGGTTTGAGAGAAAGCCAGAATCTTGGAATAATGACCATCAAACTAGTCACGGGAAAAAAATCTGAAATAAGGACTAGGAAGACACAAATACCCGTTGATTCAAGCATCTTAGACAACAATCAGGAAAATTACTAGAAGGAACTGATAAAGAAAAAGAAGGCATCTGTTTTCAAGTTTTTAATAAGCTAATTCATGGGAAGAAAAAAAATAGATTTTTTTTCTACCTATCCCCAAAGGGTAGAATAAGAAAAAATGAATGGCAAAAAATAAAGGCATCTAAATTCACATTTGAATTTGATATATAGAAAGACTTCCAAGCTATTAGAGCTAAGATAAATTGAAATTGGATGCTTCATTAGTCAATAGGTTCTTCCTAGATGGAAATCTCCAAACAGAGGTTCAGTTGGGAATACTGGAGAGGGGATGCTTACTCAGATATGATTTGGGTTATAAGGTTCTTTCCAATTCTGCTATTCTTGGAAATGATACAAGGAATTGGAGTCAAGAGAGATGAGTCTTTGCCTCTGGTGTAGAACTTTTAAATGCTTCCTGGGGAGGCATGGATCTCTATCTTTTGAATCAGGAGTCTTTATTTATGGGTAGCATAAGTTTTGCATGAGAGTTTTTAAAGAACCTGGCTGAGGTGAATAGTGTGTGAAGAGGAGAAAGCAGCAGCTTCTGGCAGGTCAGTGGTGAATTCACAGAGTCTGTGCTTAATATATATTTTAATGACTTTGTGACTGAACAGGTGGTGAGCTTATTCATTATATACTATATGCTATTATATGCAAACACATCACAGCAACAAATAGCAAGTGAGAAACTCCAAAGAATAAGAATAAGAGATTCCATCAAAGATCTGTTTGATAGGAAAAAAAAGATGGGCTGTCATTTGGCAAGGAGGAGGGTCGAGACAGATGGGCTGGGTGCGATTCCTATGGGAAAAAAAAATATGGCACCATTCTAGAGTCATAGTCCTAGAACACAAAGGGGCCTTAAAGGCAAGGAGGTATACAAGAGTTAGCTTTAACCAGCTGGCAAGAGCAGTTTTTAAAATTTTCAGTGTGTGTATCCCACTCCTCAGAAATCAGCAATTGCTACAGATCAGGATTTAATTTTTGTTTGGTTTGGTTGATTTCTTTTTTTTTTTTTTTTTTTTTTTTTGCTTTTTGCTTTTTGCTGAGGCAATTGGGGTTAAGTGACTTGCCCAGGGTCACACAGCTAGGAAGTGTCTGAGACCAGATTTGAACTCAGGTTCTCCTGACTTCAGGGCTGGTGCTCTAACCACTGCGCCACCTAGCTGCCCCCGGTTTGGTTGATTTCTAAAGAAAATGTTAATAATATGTAGCAAACTTTAAAAAATAATGTGCATGCCTTTTTTTCTGGAAAATGGCTGTTAAACATTTAATAGTATGTCCTCAGAGGCCATTAAGATAATCTCTTTATTTTAGAGATGTATCTGAGAAGTTACTTGTCTAAGGACATCCAAGTAATTAATAGCAGAGCTATTATGTTCAAACATGGATCCTTTGATTTCAAATTCAACATGCTTTCCCCTGAACATCTTGGCATGATGATTAGTCTCACATTTGATCTGTATCATTGGAAGGAGCCTTTGCATGAGTAGGCTGAACCTGGAACTAGTATTCTTTCCACTGTATCAGAGCACAACTAGTTAGATATCAATCTCAAGGGAAAATGATGTAATGCATGTTTAAATTATCCTCCTTCAAAACATAGAATAGATTGGCATTTTGATATAGTGGGAAAAAATAATAACAGCTCCAGCATCAGGAGACTAGATTTAAATCCTACTTCTTTCCATTCCATGACTTTTTTCAAGTCACTTAAACTCTCTAGACCTAAGTTTTTTCATCTATAAAATAAAGGAGTAGGACTAGATGGTTTCTAAGGCATTTTCCTGTTCTAGAGTGATATTATGTTTCTGGGATCTGTCTTTTTCCCCATAAATATGGGAGAGAAACTTGATGAATAATCCCTACTGAATCATGAGCCTAGTCCTTTCTGCCACTCACCACACATCCCCTTATGTCTGAAATGATCTAGAATAAAATAAAAAATCAACATTCACCCCTGATAATAGCCAAACTCTTCCTTTCCCACTTAAGAAGCTATAGAAAACACAAGCTGTCAGACATTCTCAGTGTTCAGAAGGCTTTCTTCTTGCTGCCGGTGCAAGACAGAAAGTTCTGAATAAGCACAGCGGAGTCACAGCTCCAAATTCCTGGAGTGGTCTGTCCTGCATTCCCTCTGCTGTTCCTGACAGCCCAGATGCTCAGCCCAGGGTCCAGCTGGTGGGATCGAATTTCCCCAACTTTGCTGAGTGCCGGCTTGAGGACGCTGGCCTCAGCATGTGGCACTCCCTATTTGCTAGCTCTAACAGATACATTCTGCCTCAGGCAAAAAGTCTGCTAATAGTTAATAAGAATAATGAGCAGTAGCAGAGAATTAATGGCCTCTTTATTATGAGAGATGGAGCCTGGTGTTCAGTAGTTTTGAATAGGAAAATTGTTTTATAGGCACTATTAACTGGAGAAAAGTTGTTTAGCCAATTTTAAGGTAATGGATTTTGGCTCCAAAGTGTCAGTAGACAGAGAAGGGAAAATGACCACTGAAGGGCTGAGTCACTCACATTTTTCTTCTGCAAATACCAGGCATTCATCTATGGCATGAGGTAATAGGGAAGTTTAGTACAATAGAATCAGGAATCCTAAAGAATCCAGCAGTCTGGGTAGGAAAACTTGGGCTCTTTCCAAGGTTATTTTCTGAACAGCAACATATTTCTATGTCCTACACATTCAGCTTGTCAGTCACCAAGCATTCATTCGTGTTAAGAGCTTGCTGTGTGGAACTACTGTGCTACCCAATGTGAGAGAAAAGCAAATGCAAAATTTCTGTCCTTAAAGGGTCTCTGATTCCCATTAAGGAGACTATGCAAATTATGCGTAAAGATAATGATAACCGTGAGAATACTGGGACACTAATGCATTATTGGTGGAGTTGGGAAATGATCCAACCATTCTGGAGAGCAATCTGGAACAATGGCCAAAGGGCTATAAAATTGTGCTTCCCCTTGATCCAGCAGTGCCATTGCTGGGTCTGTATCCCAAGGAAATCATAAAGGAGGAAAAAGGACCCATGTGTGCAAAAATATTTGTGGCAGCCCTTTTTGTGATGGCAAAGAACTGGAAAATGAGAAGATGCCCATCAATTGGGGAATGGACAAACAAGTTGTGGTACATGAAGATAATGGATTATTATTGTTCTATAAAAAATGATAGACAAGCTGATTATAGAAAGGCCTGGAAATATGTACATGAACTGATGCTGAGCAAAACAAGCAGAATTAGAAATACATTGTACAAAATAACAGCAAAAATGTGAGATTATCAACTATGAAAGGTTACTTCTCAGTGGTTCAGTGATTCAAAGCAATACCAATAGACTTTGGACAAAAAATGCCATCTGCATCCAGAAAAAGAACTGAGGAGACTGAATGTAAATCACCACGTGCTATGTTCAATTCTTTTTTCTGTTTTTTTAATCCCTCGTGGTTTTTCTTTGCTCTTATTTTCTCTCCCAATATGGTTCATAAAGCAATGTATTTTAAAAATAAATAAATTTACTAGAAAAAAAATAAAAGTATTATGCATAAAAAGAAGGCCACTCTTAGCTAATTTATAAAGTATGTTGATGGGAGCAATGTATAGGAATGGAAAGGCAGGAAGGAGTCAAGTTGTGAAGGGGAAGATAAAACCATCAGATGATTATCAAATATCAAATTATGTCATCTAGAGATCAACCAATCCAGTGGTAGAGCCCTTGAACACTGTGAACACATGGTCTTTTTCCACGTCTGCCATAGCTCTCAGAGTTATCTTGGATGGACCAGAGGACTCACTCACAAAAGCTACCCTGGGAAGTCCAGGCTAGTTTATTAAAAGATCCCCAGGTACCTGTGTGAGCTCCAAGCCTCCTTTGTTAAGGAGACCCTTAGGAGCTCTGGAACAGACTCAAGTTCTATAGGCATTGGCTATGTATATCTCAAAGCCAGGTGGGAGCTATCCTGGCGCACATGTTAGGCCATATGGTACACCTGCAGCCTTCTGTCTCTGTGAATGCAGCTCTTCAGGCAGATTTTTTTTCCTAATTCTCAGTTCCAGTAACTGAAAGATATAGGAACAAGAACCTAGGATACTAGAAACAGGTGGCTGAAGCTAACTCGTGGTTAATAGCCCTGAGAAATACCCCAAACAAAGCACAACCAAGAACACTTAGTAATAGAATATGTGTAATACTTTCATAAAGCATCTTCTTACTTATGAATGCTCTTCCTTAACCCTCCAATGACAATATGAAGGGATCAAGGCATTCTTAATTTCATTGATGAAGACACAGGCTCAAAAAGGTTCAATAGTTAACTCATAGTACAGCTCAGATTTGAATCAGGTCCTCAAATTTCATCTATAGTGCTTTTTCCTTCTCCATATTTGTCTCTTGTAATGGAATTCTGATCAATGAGAAATGTCATCCCTAATACCTTCTCACTCTCTGTTTGAGAGGGGAGTAGATTGTTGAAATGGATAGAGCAATAAATTTGGAATCACAGGACTGGAGAGCAAAGACAAACTGTCCTATTTGAAACTTGGATGATCTTGAGAAAATCAGTTAACCATTCTGGACCCCCCTTTCCTTATTTATAATATGAGGACATATGTCATTTTACATACAAACACACACACAGCACTTGCACAAACATGTATAAATAACAGATTGATCCTCACCATTACAGCCAACAATTGGGTGATAGAGTGAATAGAGAGCTGGATCTAGATTCAAGAAGACCTGACCTGAATATAGAACTCACCTCAGACACTAGCTGTTTGACTCTGGCTAGTCTTGTTTTTTTTTTTTCTTCATATCCTGATGTCCTCCAGGCTCTGCCCTTTTCCCTTCCTTCCTTCCTTCCTTCCTTCCT